>JAGWEN010000872.1:0-15000 GCA_018703685.1 Orius laevigatus | reverse complement strand
TCGTAAGTAAATCAACAGTTTATAGGAGGAAATATTGTCAAATGTCCCAATGTTTTATATTTGCTAAAGTATAATATTTAATCTAGCCCTCAACTAGAATAAATATATCCCACAAAACCCAAATGATATTACTTTTCGTAAGTAAATCAACAGTTTATAGGAGGAAATATTGTCAAATGTCCCAATGTTTTATATTTGCTAAAGTATAATATTTAATCTAGCCCTCAACTAGAATAAATATATCCCACAAAACCCAAATGATATTACTTTTCGTAAGTAAATCAACAGTTTATAGGAGGAAATATTGTCAAATGTCCCAATGTTTTATATTTGCTAAAGTATAATATTTAATCTAGCCCTCAACTAGAATAAATATATCCCACAAAACCCAAATGATATTACTTTTCGTAAGTAAATCAACAGTTTATAGGAGGAAATATTGTCAAATGTCCCAATGTTTTATATTTGCTAAAGTATAATATTTAATCTAGCCCTCAACTAGAATAAATATATCCCACAAAACCCAAATGATATTACTTTTCGTAAGTAAATCAACAGTTTATAGGAGGAAATATTGTCAAATGTCCCAATGTTTTATATTTGCTAAAGTATAATATTTAATCTAGCCAATAAGATGCCTGATTTAAAAGGATTATTTTGATAGAATAAAAAATGTAGTAATTCTACTCTTATTATAAAATTTAGAATAAACTAAAACTATTGAATTCAAAAATCAATGTGCATTTACACCATATTATAAAAAGATAAGCTAAATTAAGCTATTAGGTTCATACCCTAAGTATAGAAGTTAAATAACCTTCTTCTTTTTAATAAAAAAATCAACTAAAATAATATTCGCAACTATTATAATATTAGGAACCATAATTACATTAAGATCTAATTCATGATTAGGAATATGAATAGGATTAGAAATTAATATAATAGCATTTATCCCACTTATTTATAAAATAAAAAATAATAAATCAGCCGAAAGATCAATAATTTACTTCCTTACCCAAAGTATAAGATCAATAATTTTATTATTTTCAATTAGAACAAATTTTATAATGGAAAATAATATTTTAATAATTATATCTTTAATAATTAAAATAGGAGCTGCACCCTTCCATATATGATTTACAGAAATAATAAATAAAATATCTTGAATAAATTGTCTAATTCTAATAACATGGCAAAAAATCGCACCCATATTTATAATATCAAACATTTCAAGAAAAATAATTATTATATCAAGAATTATATCTACTATTATTGGAGCTATTGGAGGGTTAAATCAAACATCAATCCGAAAAATTATAGCATTCTCATCAATTAACCATATAGGATGGATAATAATATGCACACTATTCAACAATAATTTGTGAATATTTTATTTGACAATTTATTCCTCAATAATAGTACCTTTAGCATGAATATTTAACAATAATATAATTATACATACAAGACAAATAATAAATTCAATAAAAACAATAATTGAAAAAATAAACATTACATGTATATTATTAAGTATAGGGGGGATACCCCCAATATTAGGGTTCCTACCTAAATGAATAGCAATTAATAGAATAATAAATAATAATATATATATAATTATAATTATAATAATTATAATATCAATAATTACATTGTTCTATTACATACGAATTACTATGTCAACAATAATAATATTTGAAACTCAAAAAAAATGAATAATAATAAAAATAAGAAATAAAAGATATCCAATAATTATAATAACGATAAATATAGCCCTATCATCAATAATATTATTATTTTAAAGCTTTAAGTTATTAAAACTATTAACCTTCAAAGTTAAAAATATTAAATTATTATTAAGCTTTAGTAAATTACTACTTCAGAATTGCAGTCTAATATCATAAAAATTGACTATAAAGCCTAACAAGGGGTATCAACACCATATATAAATTTACAATTTACAACCTAAAAATCAGACACCTTGTTTATGAATAAATGATTATTCTCAACAAATCATAAAAATATTGGAACTTTATATTTCATTTTTGGAATATGGGCAGGTATATTAGGAACTTCACTAAGATGAATTATTCGAATTGAACTTGGACAGCCAGGATCGTTTATTGGAGATGATCAAATTTATAATGTAGTAGTTACCGCACACGCATTTATTATAATTTTCTTTATAGTTATACCAATTATAATTGGAGGATTTGGAAATTGATTAGTACCTCTAATAATTGGAGCACCAGATATAGCATTCCCACGGATAAATAATATAAGATTTTGATTATTACCACCCTCAATTACACTTCTTATTATAAGATCTATAGTAGAAAGAGGAGCAGGAACTGGATGAACAGTATACCCCCCACTATCATCAAATATTGCACATAGTGGAGCATCAGTAGACCTAGCAATTTTTTCACTACATTTAGCAGGTGTATCTTCAATTTTAGGAGCAATTAATTTCATCTCAACAATTATTAATATACGACCTGAAGGTATATCTCCAGAACGAATTCCATTATTTGTATGATCAGTAGGTATTACAGCATTACTATTATTATTATCACTACCAGTTCTAGCTGGGGCTATTACAATATTATTAACAGATCGAAACTTTAATACCTCATTCTTTGATCCAGTAGGAGGGGGAGACCCTATCTTATATCAACATTTATTTTGATTTTTTGGTCACCCAGAAGTATATATTTTAATTCTACCAGGATTCGGACTTATTTCACACATTATTAGAAAGGAAAGAGGAAAAACAGAAACATTTGGATCACTAGGTATAATTTATGCTATATTAGCAATTGGATTATTAGGATTTATTGTATGAGCACATCATATATTTACAGTTGGTATAGATGTAGATACCCGAGCATACTTCACATCAGCAACAATAATTATTGCTGTACCTACAGGAATTAAAATTTTCAGATGATTAGCAACAATAAATGGAGTTAATATGAAGTACACTCCTTCAATATTATGAGCCTTAGGATTCGTATTCTTATTCACTATTGGAGGATTAACAGGAGTGATTTTAGCAAATTCATCAATTGATATTATTTTACACGATACTTACTATGTAGTAGCTCACTTCCACTACGTTCTATCAATAGGAGCTGTATTCGCAATTATAGGAAGATTCATTCAATGATATCCTCTATTCACAGGGATATCAATAAATCCAAAATGATTAAAAATTCAATTCACAACTATGTTCTTAGGAGTTAATATAACATTTTTCCCTCAACATTTCTTAGGTTTAGGGGGAATACCTCGACGATACTCAGACTATCCTGATATATTTACAACATGAAATATTGTTTCATCAATTGGAAGATCAATTTCAGTAATAAGTATTATTATATTTATTATAATTATTTGAGAAAGAATTATTAGAAAGCGTAAAATTATATTTACACAAAACATAAGATCAAATATTGAATGACTACAAAAACTACCTCCAGAAGAACATTCATATAACGAATTACCTATTATTTCTAAGTTCTAATATGGCAGATTTAATGCATTGAATTTAAACTTCAATTATAAAGAATTATCTTTTTTTAGAAATAGCAACATGAGCATCATTAGGACTTCAAGACGCCAATTCACCAATTATAGAACAGTTAATTTTCTTTCATGATCATACACTAATAATTTTACTAATAATTACAACATTAGTATCATATATTATAATTACAATATTTACAAACAAAATTACAAATCGATACTTAATAGAAGGACAAACAATTGAGTTAATCTGAACTATTCTTCCTGCAGTGATCCTAGTATTTATTGCTATACCATCCCTTCGGATTCTATATTTAATAGATGAAGTTCAGAAACCTACAATAACAATCAAGGCAATTGGACATCAATGATATTGAAGATATGAATATTCAGACTTCAAAAATATTGAATTTGATTCATACATAAAGCCAACAATAGAAATTGAAAACAACGAATTTCGATTACTTGAAGTTGATAATCGATTAGTAATACCAATAAACTCTAAAATTCGAATATTAGTAACAGCTACAGATGTGATTCACTCATGAACCATCCCAGCGTTAGGATTAAAAATTGACGCAACTCCTGGTCGCTTGAACCAAGGTTCAATCTCAATCAAGCGACCAGGATTAATATATGGACAATGCTCAGAGATTTGTGGAGCGAATCACAGCTTTATACCTATCGTTGTTGAAAGTGTTAATATAAATCAATTTATTAATTGATTAAATTCTTATTCATTAAGTGGCTGAATTGTAAGTAATGGTCTCTTAAACCATATTATAGTATTTAACATATACTCTTAATGGAAAAGTTAGTTTAAAATAAAATATTAATTTGTCAAGTTAAAGATATTGTAATTAATACTTTTCTATCCCACAAATAGCACCAATATGATGATTATCTTTATATATTATATTCATTTTAAGATTCTTTATAGTTATAATTTGTATATATTATGTGTTTAATAAAACAATTACAGCTAAGGAATATTCTAGAAAGAAAAAATTAATTAATTGAAAATGATAACAAACTTATTTTCAGCATTTGATCCTTCAACTAGAATTTATTTTTCATTAAATTGAATAAGAACATTTATTTGCTTACTAATAATGCCTTTAATATACTGATTAACTCCTTCTCGATATAACATATTAATCTTTAATATTTATAATAAGCTTCACTTAGAATTTAAAATATTATTAGGTTCTAATAGTAAAGGATTAACATTAATGTTCGTTTCAATATTTATATTTATTTTATTTAATAATTTATTTGGATTAGTCCCATATATTTTTACTAGATCTAGACATTTAACTTTTACTTTATCATTAGCATTACCAATATGAATATCTTTAATAATTTTTGGATGAATTAATAAAAACGAAGAGATATTTGCACATTTAATTCCTAGAGGGACTCCAAGAGTTTTAATACCATTTATAGTATGTATTGAAACTATTAGAAATTTAATTCGACCAGGATCGCTAGCCGTACGACTAACAGCCAATATAATTGCAGGGCATTTATTAATAAGATTATTAGGTAATAATTCAGTATCAGCATCTTCAATTGTATTACCTTTAATTATAATTATTCAAATTGGATTAATAATATTTGAAACAGCAGTATCTATTATTCAAGCATATGTATTTTCTGTATTAAGTACCTTATACTCTAGAGAAGTAGCCTATGTCAAAAAGTAACCACCCATTTCATTTAGTAGATTATAGACCATGACCTTTAACAGGATCTATTGGTGCAATAACATTAACATCCGGTATAATTATATGATTCCACAAAAATAATATAACATTATACTTTTTAGGAGTTACAATTACATTATTAACTATATATCAATGATGACGGGATATCACCCGAGAAGGAACATTCCAAGGTAAACATACAATTAAAGTGAGAAATGGGCTAAAAATAGGGATAATTCTATTTATTGTATCAGAAGTATTATTTTTTGTATCCTTCTTCTGAGGATTCTTTCATAGAAGATTAGCTCCTACAATCGAAATTGGTAATATATGACCTCCTAAAAGTATTATAACATTTAACCCTATGCAAATTCCATTATTAAATACAATAATTCTATTATGTTCAGGAATTAGTGTGACCTGAGCCCACCATAGATTAATAGAAAGAAATCAAACACAAGCAATACAAGGATTATTTATTACAATTCTTTTAGGAGTATATTTTACTATTCTTCAAGCATATGAATATTTAGAATCTTCTTTTACAATAAGTGACTCAGTATATGGATCATGTTTCTTTATAGCAACTGGGTTTCACGGGATACATGTAATAATTGGAACTCTATTTTTAAGAGTATGTTTAATACGTCATTCAATATACCATTTTTCTAAAAGACACCACTTTGGATTTGAAGCAGCAGCATGGTATTGACATTTTGTTGATGTAGTATGATTATTTTTATATATTTCTATTTACTGATGAGGTAGATAACATTTATTCTTTTAATATAATAAGTATATTTAACTTCCAATTAAAAAGTCTTGAATTAAGAAAGAATAATATATAAAATCATAACAATTGCAGTATTTATAATAATTATATCTATGGGGATTATAATATTATGTATAGTAACATATAAAAAATCCTTCATAGACCGAGAAAAAATATCCCCATATGAATGTGGATTTGACCCAAAAAGATCATCACGAACTCCCTTTTCAATTCAATTCTTTTTAATTGCAGTTCTATTCTTAATTTTTGATATTGAAATTGTAATTATTCTTCCTATAATTTCAAATTCCAATTTATTAATATTAATAAATTGATTTTACACCGCAGCTACATTCTTTATAGTATTATTAATTGGGCTATATTATGAATGAAAAAATGGGGTATTAGAATGAGCAAAATAGGGGTTATAGTTAAAAATAACATTTAATTTGCAATTAAAAAGTACTAATTATAGTTATCCTCATATAAAGTAGTGAAGTAAAATATTACATTTAGTTTCGACCTAAAAATAAGAGATTAATCTCCTTACTTTTAGTTGAAGCTAAAATAGAAGCATTTTATTGTTAATAAAAATATTGATTTAAAATCCAACTAAAAGAGATTGAAGTATCTAAAAGAAGCTGCTAACTATCTTTTAAAGCGGTTAAATTCCGTTAATCTCTTATTTATGTAGTTTATTAAAAACATTTCATTTTCAATGAAAAGATAAGTTTAACTTCTTAAATACTAAAAGAATTATTATTCATATTAATATCTTCAATATTATGCTTTAAATTTAAGCTATTTTAGTATAAAATTTAAAATAGAAGTATATAAATTAAAAAGGTAACAAAAAAGGCCTTTAAATTATTTAAATGGTAAATATTTATTTTAGATCTAAAATATCTAAAAGTATTAAAAAAATTCTTAGAAATTAAAGTCTCACCTCACCCATAATCTATATTATTTATATAGGATAAAGATATATTAAGAGAACTAGAATAAATTATGTAAGTTCTAAACTTTGGCATAAATCATATTAAACCAGAAAACCAAATTAATAAATTTATTTTATAAATAAAAATTATAGAATAATTAATTTTAGTTAATATGTATCCTATAAATATAGATATAATTACTAAAGATAAAGGAAGTAACTTAGAATATAAATCAATAAAAATTACTTCAGGAAAAGGAATAATAAATCAACTCAAAATTGAACCAAAAGAAATAGATATCATTGTTAATAAAAATATTGGGTAAGTCATAAATTTATCTTCAGTATAAGATTGAAAAGGAGTAACACCCCAAATTAAAAAAAACTCTATAATAAAGTAAACGAAAAGTGTATATAGTTGTTAAACAAACAGAAATAAAAAAAATAAAATATAAAATAAAATTATATTTATAAAAAGAAACAGATTCTAAAATTATATCCTTAGAATAAAATCCGGATAAAAATGGTAGACCACATAATGATATATTAGAAATACAAAAACAAGAACAAGTTCAAGGAATATATTTAAGTAAACCTCCTATATGGCGAATATCTTGAGAATTAGATATTAAATGAATAATTAAACCAGCACATAAAAATAACAGTGCCTTAAAAAAAGCATGTGATAAAAGATGAAAAAAAGAAAAAATAGGGAAACCTAAAAATAGAATTCTTATTATTAACCCTAATTGTCTTAAAGTAGATAAAGCAATAATTTTCTTTAAATCGAACTCAAATAAGGCAGAAATACCTGAAAAAAATATTGTTATAAATCTAATATAAACCAAGATTATACAATCATATATTAAAATTACATTTCTAAAACGAATCATAAGATAAACACCAGCAGTTACTAAAGTAGAAGAGTGAACCAAGGCGGAAACAGGAGTAGGGGCAGCTATAGCTGCAGGCAATCAAGAAGAAAAAGGAATTTGAGCTCTCTTAGTAAAAGCAGCAATAACTAAAAGAATAACAATTAAATCTATATAAACATTTATAGAATTTAAATAAAAAATATAGTGTCATCCACCAAAATTAAATATTCAAGCAATAGAGATTAAAATAGCAACATCCCCAATTCGATTAGTTAAAACAGTTAATATTCCAGAATTATAAGAATTATAATTTTGAAAATAAATAACTAAAGCATAAGAAACTAAACCCAAACCATCCCAACCTAATAAAATACTAATTAAGTCAGGACTAATAATTATTAACATTATTGATAAAATAAATATAAGTACTAAAAAAAGAAAACGAATCTTATTAAAATCAGATATTATATAAGAATGTCTGTAAAAAACAACTATAGAAGAAATTATTAAAACACATCTTATAAAAATTAAAGATATTCAATCTAACAAAATAGATATAGAAAATATACAAGAGTTAATGGATACTAATTCCCAATCAATAAAAACTCTGTAATTTATATTTAAGAAATTTAACCCACAAACTATAAAAGATAGTCCAAAAAATAAAAGTATAAAACCTCTAATTAAATATATAATCTAAAGTATAAATACATCTCTAACACCACAAATTAATATTTTATTTTAAACTATTTAGATTAATTAATATAAAAAAATACATCAACCTTCAAAATTAAAATATTTAAAGGTAGTAAATGTATAAATAAAAGAAGATACTCACGAAGGTAAATAGAAGATATTATATTAAATCCAGAGTATAAAGAACCATGATTAGTAATTGAATATAAATAAATACTATAACAGCAACTTAAAAAAGAAGCAAATATAAGAAAAATAAAACTTATAGAACTAAAACTTATAATTCTATTAATTAAAACAATTTCACCTAATAAATTTAAAGAAGGAGGACTAGATATATTATTAATCATAGTAATAAACCATATTAAAGATAAAGAAGGAAGAAGATTGATTAATCCCCTATTAACCATTAATCTACGACTGTGTGTTCGTTCATAAGAAATATTTGCTAAACAAAATATACCAGAAGAACATAAACCATGACCAATTATTAATATAACAGATCCTAAAATACCTCAAGTATTTATACATAAAAGACCACAAATAACTATACCTATATGAGCTACTGAGGAATAAGCAATTAAACACTTTATATCAATTTGAACTAAACAAATAAATCCAACTATAAATATACCAAATAAACTAAGACTAATAAATAAATATGAATATTTATAAAGAAATATATAAACAAAATTCATAACTCGAATAATACCATACCCCCCTAACTTAAGTAAAACTCCAGCTAAAATTATGGAACCAGAAATTGGAGCCTCAACATGAGCCTTAGGTAATCAAAAATGGAAAAATACTATTGGAAGCTTAATAAGAAAGGCTAAAACTAATCTTATTGATAAATAAAAATTATCAAAACAATCTAGAATAAAAAAAAATAAACTAAAATTAAATTTATAAATATAAAAAATAGAAATTAGTAAAGGAAGAGAACCAAATATTGTATAAAATAACAAATAAAATCCAGCCGAAAGACGTTCAGGTTGATACCCTCATCCATAAATTAAAAATAATGTTGGAATTAATCTAGCTTCAAAAAAAATATAAAATATAAAAATATTAGTAGTTATAAAACTTAAACATAAGAATAATAATAATAATAAACATATAAGTAAAAACTCTAATAAACAATTAAAATTATAATAAACATTATATCTAGCAATAACTATTAAAAATACAATCCAAATTCTCAAAAAAACTAATAATAAAGAAAGTATATCTCCTCCAAAGCCATAACTTATTAATCTAAAATAATTAAATATATTATAATTAAAGAATATATAAAAAGTTATAAAACCTAATAGAATACAAAATTCCCATCACATTGTAAATAAACATACAGGAGTCATAAACAGCAAAAAAAAAATTAATTCTATCATTTAATAAAATTAAGAACAGATAAATTGTCATTACCATGACATCGAATTAAAGAAACAAGTACTGAAAGACCTAATGAACCCTCACAAACAGTAAATGTTAAAAATACTACTATAAAGTATATACAAGAATAATAAAAAATCATATAATAGTATAGTCTAATAAATAGGACCAAAACTAGATATTCTAAAGTCAACAAGGATAATAATAAATGCTTACGAACAGAGCAAAAACTAATTAAACCTAAAAAAAATAATAGAAACAAATAATTATATAAAATAAGTTTTAATAGTTTAAAATAAAATAATGATCTTGTAAATCATAGACAGAAAATTTTCTTTAAAACTTCAATAGTAAGCGACTTACTTATCTTTAATCTCCAAAATTAAAATTTTTATTAAACCAACTATTGAAATTATAAAAATTATACTAATAACATCAGTAATATTTATATGTATAAAACACCCATTAAGAATAGGATTAATATTAATTATTCAAACAATTATTATTGCAATAATTACAGGAGAAATAATTGATTCATTTTGATACTCATATATTCTAGTAATTTCCATAGTTAGAGGAATATTAGTATTATTTATTTATATATCAAGAATTGCAAGAAATGAAAAATTCTATACATCAACAAAAATTACTATTACAATAATTGTGATATCAATAATAGCTGTATTATTTATAAATAACAGAATCTTAGAAAATAAAATAAGAACAAACATAATTAAATTCCTTGAATTCGAGCAAGTAATAAATATAAGAAAACTAATAAATTCACAAGTAATAACTATTACTATTATAATAGTAATATATTTACTATTCACAATAATTGTAGTATCTAACAACACTAACATTTTTGAAGGACCAATACGAAAAAAAAGCTAATGAATATACCTTTACGAAAAACGCACCCATTAATTAAAATTATAAATAATTCATTAATTGATTTGCCATCTCCATCTAGAATTTCACTATGATGAAACTTTGGGTCTCTACTAGGAATATGCTTAATAATCCAACTACTAACAGGTATTTTTTTAGCAATACATTATACAGCTAATATTGAAATAGCCTTCAATAGAGTAGTACATATTTGTCGAGACGTAAATTATGGATGACTTCTACGGAATATACACGCAAATGGAGCATCTTTATTTTTTATTTCCCTATATCTACATGTAGGACGAGGTATTTATTATGGGTCATACCACTTATTTATAACATGAACAGTAGGTATTGTAATATTATTAATAATTATAGGAACAGCATTCCTAGGGTATGTATTACCTTGAGGACAAATATCATTATGAGGGGCAACTGTTATTACAAATTTAATATCAGCTGTACCATACATTGGAAATGATCTAGTAAAATGACTTTGAGGAGGATTCTCAATTGATAATGCAACATTAACACGATTTTTTACACTACATTTTATATTACCTTTTATTATTTCAGCTATAGTAATAATTCACTTAGTTATTCTTACATCAAACAGGATCTAATAACCCTTTAGGAATTAACAGAAACAATGATAAAATTCCTTTCCATCCATATTTTTCAATTAAGGATTTAATAGGTATAATAGTAATATTATTAGGATTTATTACTATAAATTTATGGGAACCTCGATTATTAGGAGATCCAGAAAATTTTATTCCTGCTAACCCACTAGTTACTCCAGTACATATTCAACCTGAATGGTACTTTCCTATTCGCATATGCTATTTTACGATCAATTCCTAATAAATTAGGGGGAGTTATTGCAATAGTATTAGCAATTGTAATTATCGCAATTTTACCTTTAACTAATAAAACTAAATTTCAAAGAAACATATTTTACCCAATAAATAAAATCTTATTCTGAAATTTTGTAATAAACCTTTTACTTCTAACATGAATTGGGGCACGACCCGCAGAAGAACCTTTCATTTTTACAGGACAAATATTAACAGTTATATATTTCAGATATTTCATTATTAACCCGTTAATTATAAAAACATGAGATAAAATTATTAATTAATAGTTAAGTAGCTTAAATATAAGCATATATTTTGAAAATATAAGATTAAAGATTAATACCTTTATTAACTTCACAAAAACAAATGAATTATATTAAAAGTAATATTAATCCTATAAAATAAAGAAATAAATTTAAAGTGAAAGGGAGAAAAACCTTTCAAGATAAATATATTAATTTATCATACCGAAATCGGGGTAAAGTTCCTCGAACTCAAATAAAACCAAAAACCAAAAAAACAATTATTAAATAAAAAAATAAAGAATATAAATTACAACCCATAAAAAATACAACTCTAACTATTCTTATAAAAATAATATTTATATATTCGGACAAAAAAATAAAAGCAAATCCCCCACTTCTATATTCAACATTAAAGCCCGAAACCAATTCAGATTCACCTTCAGCAAAATCAAAAGGAGATCGATTGGTTTCAGCCAAACAAGAAGCATATCAACAAAAAAATAAAGGAAAACAGAAAAAAATAAACCAAACATACTTCTGATAAAGTATAAATCTAATAATCTTAAAATCATAAGTAAAAAGTAATAAACAAATTAACATTATAGATATACTAACTTCATAAGAAATTGTTTGGGAAGCAGAACGAATAGCTCCTAAAAGAGCATAATTAGAATTTGAAGACCACCCTCTAAGTAAAACTCCATAAACACCTATACCTAAACAACATAAAAAAAATAAAATTCTATAATTAAATGAAAATAAGTTAAAAAAATAAGGGAAAACAACCCAAAGTAACATAGATAATATTAATATAAAAACAGGAGAAAAAAAATAAATAAAAAAATTTGAAACAGTAGGGTAAGTAAATTCCTTAAAAAAAAGTTTAATACCATCAGAAAAAGGCTGCAAAAGACCAATTAATCCTAACTTATTAGGACCCTTACGCAATTGAATATACCCTAAAACCTTACGCTCAAAAAGAGTAACATAAGCAACAGAAACAAGGATAAAAATAATCAAAATCAAAAATATAAAAAGATATATTACTAATTGTAATAATAATTACATAATTAAATTCTAAATTTAATGCATTAAATCTGCCAAAATAGTTAATTATAATCAATATAAAAAAATAATTCTTATATCTGGTCCTTTCGTACTAAGATATAATAAAAAATTAAAGATAGAAACCAACCTGGCTTACGCCGGTTTGAACTCAGATCATGTAAAAAATTAATAGTCGAACAGACTAATATAATTAGCTTCTACACCAAAATATTATTTTAATCCAACATCGAGGTCGCAAACTTTATTATTAATAAGAACTCTCCAATAAAATTACGCTGTTATCCCTAAAGTAACTTAATCTTATAATCAAAAATATTGGATCAAGAAAATCATAAATAAATGAAATAAATAAAAGTTAAAGTTTTTAAAAATTAACTGTCACCCCAACAAAAATATTTATAAAATTAATATATATAAATCAATAAATATTATTTAAATAAAAATTAAAGTTTTAAAGGGTCTTATCGTCTAATAAAAAAATTAAAGCTTTTTGACTTTAAAATAAAATTATAAATAAAAAATAAAAAAAGAATATATTTTATAAAACCATTCATACAAGTTATCAATTAAATAACAAATGATTATGCTACCTTTGCACAGTTAATATACTGCGGCCATTAAATTAAATCATTGGGCAGGCCTGACTTTAAATTAAACATCAAAAAGACATGTTTTTGTTAAACAGGTAAAAATAATATTTGCCGAGTTATTATATTTTTATTTTTAAATTATACTAATTTAATCATTATTAAAATGTTAAAAAATTAAACAAGAAATCTTAATAAAAATCTAAACAATAAAAAAATAAAAATAAAAATAAAATTTTATATAAATAAATAAAAGATGGAAAATATTAATCCTACATAAATTAAATAAATAAAAGTTATAGGAATCATCCCTAGCTTATCCTTGGGATGATTTAATTAAAACAAAAGTAAATAATATAATTTATTAAACATTGCTTTAATTATTAATTAAATTAAATTATTAAGAAACCAGATATATAAAAAATGAATAGCATATAACAACTATAATTATATTATATATATTTTTGACACAAAATAAAACATATAATTATAAATCTTTTTATTTCGGGAAAATAATTTATAAATTAAAAATATTTAATTAACCCTGATACAAAAGGTACCTAAATAAAATAGTTCTTAAAATTATTTTAAAATATTCCTACACAGTAATATAAATATAATATTATATTTCATTAAAAATTACTAAAAATAAAATTATTTTTATTAAAATATTGAAAATAATAAATCATTTATAAAAAATAAATAATCAAATTATATTGAATTGCACAATAAATTTATTAATGTAAATAACAAATAGCTCTACAGCTTTAATTTGAAACTTTCTAGATTTACTTTCCAGTAAATCTACTTTGTTACGACTTATCCCAAGCATGGGAGCGACGGGCGATATGTACATAATTTAGAACACAAATCAAAAAATTTAAATAAATTAAATTACTTCCAAATCCAATTTAATAAAATATATTTCATGTTAAAATCCAATTTTAATAAAAATGTAATTCATCCAAACTTTAATATAACTGCACCTTGACCTGATATTTTATTCATAAAATTTATAGAAAATATCTTTAAAGAACATTCAATAACAGAGGTATACAAATTTTTAATTAAAGTAAAATTAAACGTGGATTATCGATTACTTGACAAATTCCTCTGGAAAGATTAAATTACCGCCAAATTCTTTTAATTTAAAGAACATAACTATTAATATTAAAATCTATATTTTTAAAGTTAAAATAATAGGGTATCTAATCCTAGTTTATAATAAAACCTTCAAATATTATATTTAAACCAAGAATATAATTTAAAAATTAAAATTTCACCTAAAATTTAACAAAATTATCCTAAAAAATAAATAAATAATTAAAATAAAACTATCTTAATCAAATTAATTGTATAACCGCAACTGCTGGCACAAAATTTGTCAATTTTAAATACATTTTCTATTTTAAAAGTTATTATATTAATAATATTAAAAACTGAAAATTAATA
>JAGWEN010000871.1:0-52022 GCA_018703685.1 Orius laevigatus | reverse complement strand
GCCGTTTTTTGATGGCTCACATTTATGACCCTGAAAAAAGGGGTATTTTTTGAACATCGATATCTCCTGAACGGCTAGACCGATTTAGACTTTGGAAAGCTCATTAGACGCACAATTTAAAACTCTATCTTTTTTTTTACTTCGTGGTCAAGTCGCTAAAATGCATTATTTTTGCGGTAGAGATTAAAAAACTGAAAAAAGTCGTCATTTTGAAAAAACCGGCCAATTTGGAACTTTTTCAGTTTTTGATCTTTAGCTCAATAACGATGCATTTTAGCTACTTGATCACTAAGTACAAAAAGAAAGAGTATTAAATTGTGCGTTTAATGAGCTTTCGAAAGCCAAAATCGGTCCAGCCGTTTAGGAGATATCGATGTTCAAAAATGACCCTTTTTTTGGCCGGTTTTTGATGGCTCACATTTATGGCCTTAAAACAAAGGGTCATTTTAGAACATCGATATCTCCTGAACGGCTGGACCGATTTTGGCTTTGGAAAGCTCATTAGACGCACAATTTAATAATCTTTCTTTTTTTAATTCGTGGTCAAGTCGCTTAGACGCATTGTTTTTACGGTAGAGATCAAAAATCATAAAAAGTTCCAAATTTGGGAGGAGGGGGTGTCCCGCAAACTTGGATTTAAAGCTACCTGACGGTCCTAAACAATTTTTGCAATTTGGGGACCTTTTTTCACCTAATTTTCTTGGACTTTCGAGAAATGGGATCGATTAAAATTTCGCCCCGAGAGGCTAAACTTTAAACTCGTCCTTGGCCTGTAAGAAAGTTCTTTCCGCTTTTATTTTTTCGTTGCCAGAAACTCTTGATTAACAAGCGCGGGTACCAGCGGAGTTTCTTCATACTTCGTGGCATTGTACAGGGTCTCAAGTTCTAGAAAAAATGTTGTGAAACATTTTGCGGTTTTTTATACAGTTTTGCTCTCCAAAACAAGGTTACAATTAACGATTTTAATTATTCAAAATGTCAGTAATTAATAGTACCTAAATCTAATTAGATATCGACAGAAGCTTTTTTTTTAATTCTCAAATTTTTCCAGGTTTTTTCAATTTTTCATTGCTTCAAAACACCCCAAAAATACATTTTAGACGTTTTTTCAACCAAAATCTAATTTTTCCCCTTTATACACTCATTATTGATTTTCGGAGTAAATCTCGTGTCGTAACTCTCAAGTGTCGTAACGCGGATCAGATCGCAAGAAAAGCCATAAACTCAAAAACGTTTTATAGCTCTCCCGAAAAAAAAAGTTTTTATTGGCAATAGGGGAGTAACAATTTCATTCCTTTACTTCTAAATATATAACAATTGCTCCTTAAATTGCCGAAATAAATAATAAAATCGATTTTTTCCCCCCGCAACGAAAATTAAAATTAATTCCAAAATTTTATTGGGTTAAATGGCATAAACTGAGTAAAAACATGTTTACTAAGGTTTCTCAATCCGTCTTCGAGTTACGATTTTTCAAAGAATTTTTTCACATAAAACCATCAATATCTCAAGTTCCCTTCATAATTTCAAAATTCCGTTGCCAGATTTGGAATCGGCGTTAAATTTTACAGTAGAAATGATATTTTTTAACCAATAATAATGGCCATAAATCCCAACCATTACATCAATGTGTTAATGGCGATAAAAAAGGGCTTTTTGGTTATCATGAATGGTTAAAAACTAACATTTCTAATGTAAAATTTAACGCTGATTCCAAATCTGGAACCGGAAATTTGAAATTATTAAGGAAACTTGAGATATTGACGGTTTTATGTGAAAAAAAAAAAACGTGTTTTTAGTCTTCGAGTTATGATTTTTCAAAGAATTTTTTCACATAAAATCGTCAATATCTCAAGTTCCCTTCATAATTTCAAAATTCCGATGCCAGATTTGGAACCGGCGTTAAATTTTACATTAGAAATGATATTTCTTAACCATTCATGATGGCCATAAATCCCAACCATTACATCAATGTGTTAATGGCGATAAAAAAGGGCTTTCTGGTTATCATGAATGGTTAAAAACTAACATTTCTAATGTAAAATTTAACGCTGATTCCAAATCTGGAACCGGAAATTTGAAATTATTAAGGAAACTTGAGATATTGACGGTTTTATGTGGGAAAAAAAAAACGTGTTTTTAGTCTTCGAGTTATGATTTTTCAATGAATTTTTTCACATAAAACCATCAATATCTCAAGTTTCCTTCATAATTTCAAAATTCCGGTTCCAGATTTGGAATCAGAGTTAAATTTTACATTAGAAATGATATTTTTTAACCATTCATGATGGCCATAAATCCCTTCCATTACATCAATGTGTTAATGGCGATAAAAAAGGGCTTTTTGGTTATCATGAATGGTTAAAAACTAATATTTCTAATGTAAAATTTAACGCTGATTCCAAATCTGGCATCAGAATTTTGAAATTATGAAGGGAACTTGAGATATTGACGGTTTTATGTGAAAAAAACGTGTTTTTAGTTAAAAAATCATAATTCTTATATAGGAAGACATAGCAAAAGGGGTTTTATTCAGTTTATTATGCCATTTAAGCAACCGCAATCCATAAAATCGGTCAAAAATTGTGGACGTTTTGAGCTCTCAAAACATGTTTAACAAAGAAATTTAATTTTAAATGGAAAAGGGCAATTACTTCAAAAGAAACCGATTTAAATACGTTAAAAGACTGGACAAGGGCATGCAGAAGAGAAACGGGGAACACAATGGGCATAACAGGTGGGAACCCCTCTACAGGCAGCCATGAAATTTTTTTTTCTCCCCCTTCAACCTCACAACTTTTAATAAATAAAACAGATTTCGAGTTTAATTAATTTAAAGAGAGGCGACAAAAATTCCACCAGGATCAAATTAAAAGCCATCGGTTAGGGCTAAAAAGTGTAAATCGAAAAAGAAGGAAAATACAAAATTAAAATAATGAAAATCGCTTTGATATTGTCAAAGGGTCTAATCGAATTAAAAACGATATCCAAATGTCCCAAAAAATGTTTAAAAATAAGGTTTTGTGATTTTCTTTTTTATTACAAATACCTTCGGGGTGGTTTTCAAGGGATGAAAGGGGGTGAGTGAAGTCTCAGGAATTTTTGTCTTTCACTCTCAAGAACGAGGGGAGAGAAAAGAAGGTCGGCAGGGGCCAGAATTCAGGTAAAAATACTGTCAAGTTTTTACATAGTGGACCGAACGGAATGCGTCTTCCACCTCCCTTCTACCTCAAACAAAGAACACAAAACTTGGTACAGAGAGAAAAAAAAGAAGTGAGAAACATAAAGAATATAACTTAGAAAGGCCTTTTTATTATATATAATATATTTTTTTAAACTGGTTTTTCTCTTCGTTTGGTTTTTCTTTGTTTTTCATACAATAAAATGACAATTTTTAGATCATAATTTTTTTTTTATATAAAAACAAAGCGCGTCACAAAGCTTCATGTCTTTCCGAAAACACCACGTGAGTCTCCACGTGTAATTTCTTATTATAAAAAATATCACACACAATCATTATTGGTTAAAACAATGTACAAACGAAAATATACAACTTTGAAATTTTAAAAATCAACATACGACTTTCACGGTAAAAAAGAAACAAAACTTAAAGGTTACCAGACACAAATAATACAACAAAAGTTGAGTGACATTGGTAGAGAGGGATGAAAATCGAGAAATTGTCTCCTGGAAGGGGTAAGAGAACGCAAAATTGGGCCTAAAATATACGAAATGGGCATATTCTCTTACCCCACCCTAGGGGGATCCGACATCAAAATGTGTGCGACAGAGAGGGAAGCCCTCGTTTTTCCTAGTTTCCTCGTTTTGGGCACTAAAAATGGTCGGAAATTGGTCGTTCAAAACTACACGCTGTTTTGGGAGCAGTTTTTCCGAAAATTCCTCAGAAAAATAGAAAATGCAGTTTTCCACCAAAACTATTCATCCGATCTTCATAAAATTAGCATATTTGAAATCAGCTCGTAAAAACCTACAAGATAATTATGTGTTTTATTAAAATTAAAATTTTAGTGGAAAATAGCATTTTGTATTTTTCCGAGGAAATTTTTTTCGAAAAAACTGCTCCCAAAGAAGCTCGTAGTTTTCCAAAAGAAAGAGAACGCGCTTTTCAAAAAAAATTTCCGACCATTTTTAGTGCCAAAAAAGATGAAAATACTTTTGGGGGTGATAATGCTGCAATCTTTTGAATGAGAAACACACTAAGATTGATGTCGGATGGCCCTTAAAAGCGTAATAAAACAATTTAAAATATGCTCAAGAATCAACTTTTTTCGTCAAAAGACGTTTTCTCGTATTCTTCGTCCCTCCCATTGAATTTCATGTACAAAAAGGAAAAAAAAAAAAAATTAAATATAATTTGATAAGGATGTTTTTGAATTAGGCACCCGAGGTAGTTATCACACTTTTCCAATGTGAAAATCCGACGCCATGAGAAAAGATATCATTAAATTTAGATATAACAACTTTCCTTTGTCAATTGGACAAATAATACACAGATAGGTTGTTTGCGATATCATATGTTTATAGATTTTTCTTGCTTGCAATCCATGCGACGTAATTTATGTTCACATAAAAATATAAAACTTGTTTTTGTTTCTTTCGAGTGTATATATACATTGATGTATATACTTTTCGATAATATATATGCATAGCTAGAAAATAGTTACTAAATAACAAATAAAATTAACGACAGAACACATAAAAATTGAGCGTTAACAAATAATTAATAAGTAAAATTATCACATTTTTGGAAGTAGTCGGTCGTCATCTGATGTGCCAGAGTCCAAGGTTGAGAGTGCTCAATTGAGGAAGTTTCATTATCTTCTCTAAACCGATGGTCGTTATTCTGGTGCATCCGTAGAGGTCGATACAACGTAGATTCCTGAGGGATTCGGCGATGGTCATGATCCCTTTGTCGGTTATCCGGTTGCACTGGCCGATGTTGAGGGTTTCGAGTTCGTGGAGGGTCTGGGCTAGTTTGCAGACGCCGACGTCCGAGATCTGGCAGGCGCTCATCGAAAGGGCTCTAAGGTTGAAGAGTCCCTGGGAAAAGTGGACGAGCGCCTGGTCGCCGATTTTGTCGCAGAAGGAGACGTCGAGGGAGGTTATCCTTGATCCTCCTTCTGCCAAATAGGCCATACCGGTGTCGCTTATGTTATCACACGAGCGCAAATTCAACTCTTTCAATGCGGGCATCTTCGCTAGGTATTTGAGACCGCTATCGCTTATGTTGACGCAAAAACTTAAATTGATACTTTTTAAACCGGCCAGGCCGACGGAGACGTGTTTGAGCGCCTCGTCGGACAGCCTCTGACAGTCTTGTAATCCGAGATACTCTAAAGCGAGGTTACCGTCGGCAGTCTCTCTGTTCAAGCCGGCTAAATGACTTATCCCTTGGTCGGAGACGTTCCAACAGGATCTTAAATTGAGCCGTTTCAGGTTTTTGAGACCCCAGGCGATGAGGAGGAGTCCAGTGTTGGTTAAATTCCCACATCCTCCTAGTTCTAAAACTTCAAGGTTCTTCAGGTACTGTGCTATACGTCCCAGGCTTGTGTCAGTCACTTGTTTACACAGGGACAAGTCTAGTTTCGTCAGATAAGGTAAGTCGACGACGAAGGCGTGTGCTAGGGCGATATCGGTGACGTTGTAGCATCCGCTCAAATTGAGAGATTCCAAATTGGGTATACCTTGAACGACATCTCTGAGGCTACGGCGGAGAGACAAAACTTGGACACGACGGATCCCTCGTTTGACAAGACTAGCGAACAATGAGGGATTCGCTCGCCTCAAATGGAGTTTCGCTTCTACCCCTCGCCATACGGACTTGTGATATGAGGCGTCTCTCCAGGTAGTACACACTTGAGCGGCCCTCCCTTTGTCCCGCACTTCCAAATAGCCGAATATCAAAGCGAGGATCTCCGGATACAAATACGAAACATGTGTCTTTGAGTAGTCACTTTGTGTTTTCGAGTAGTCGATCGGTGTTGTGGGCGAGGGTAAATTTAAATGTGGCCTATGTAAAACTGCATTACCATAAGGGTGCCGAGATCTACAAACCGGTAACTCCGTCAGCATCGATTCTGTGTCTTCCATTTTAAGACATCCTAAACACTACATCACTTCGCCACTCTCACTCTCATACTGTCTAGTGTCGACTGAGGACTCGGTTACTACCCCGACCCCCCTGCGGATCACGCTCCCCTCCGGCCACCCCACAAAAATCCTCATCCGATGGAAGAGGCGAGGCGAGCGGGAGAATAGGCTTCCCCCTCTCCCTTTATCCCCACCAAATTCCACCGCTCGCCCTCTCCATCCCCCTTCACTTCGGATTCTCCGTCCATCACGGCGCCAGGATCGCCAACCCACGATCAATTCTCCCATCCCCTCGCCTCCTCATCAACTACCGGCTTCTATTCTTACAACTATTTCTCGCCAAAATATTAATTACTCATCCATTCACTCTCCCATTCCAAGTGCTAATCCATTACACCCAAAGAGGAGGCATCACATCAAAATATCCTACATAATTCCTTTAAATTTTAATTATTAGCACATATTCCATCCAAAAAGCAATAGCATCCACATCCTATCTATCCTCACAGAAAGGGGTGCATTGACACAATTTGCATCTTTTTCTGCAAGGGAGAAAGAAAAGGATAATAAACTTGATATAGTGAAATTTCGGGGTTTGGCTTGGCGTTATTGTCTACTGGAAACTGAGTTCAGTGGTCATCAAAAGTGGTTTTTGCGAACTTGGTGCTTATTGTGTGAAGACCACTATACCCAAATTTTGATGCTTTTCAAAATGGCAAAGCTGACCAATTCGACAAGGCCTCCCGTCTCGAAAAACACGTCCCATCGTGGAAAAACGTCAATCAAAACCAAAGAAATTCATAAATAACGTACGGCTCTTGCAGTCGTAAAAGTTGTAGCATTCATCGTATTTTGTCCCGAGGGTTATAAATTTTGTCATTTTCCAAACTGAACAACACTAGAGGAATTGACCGAAAAACATACCTGATGCCACAGATTGACCCTCAACTGTAAATTGCGTTTTCTCAGCTCCCTGTGAACCAATCAACTTGAAATTTTACACAGATACTCTTTAATATGAAAAGAAAATGCTCTGAAAATTTCAAGTCGATCGGACCACAAGGAGCTGAAATAACGCAATGTCCCTTTTGAGGAAGTTCATGGCAATAGAGGATACGAAATTTATCACCACTGATGGTTGCCTCAACGGTTTTTTTTTTCGTTTTTCCTGCCGCGCCGAAGTCCGTCAAGATTTGATAACAACAAAAAAATTTTAAAATCCGTTTTTTGACCCTTCGAGAGAAAAAATTATCAATGAAGATAATTTTATTTTTAAACATTTTCGAGACTTATCGATTTTAAACCCCCAACGTTTTTGCAATGTTGCGTGTTCTTGAACTTCACGAGTCCTTAAGCCCGTGTTTCGAATTAAGTATAAAATAATAATAATTAGGGAAGAACCTCCTGCCCCCTCCACTAGAGAGTGGCAGGTGGAACTTGTCAAAATTCTTCTTTTTCGTCGAAAGTTTCTTTCTAAAATGAAAACCATCATTTTTTCAAGTTTTTCCCATTTTGATATAAAGTATAGGATGTGCATTTGCTTGAAAAAAAGAAGAAAAAAAGTAAGGGCACCTTCCGGTGGAAGGTGACAGGATATGGAACATGTGGCCGACATGTGGATGGGGCTATTCAACTTGTTTCTATCTCATCTTTCGATTATCACCCTTCTAATCCTTTTAGTATCAAAACCGTTGATTGCATATCGTACATCGATCTAAATATTTCCCAGGCGCTTTTTTAAGTGAAATTAAAAAAAAAAGGTTTTTATCGATTTTTTCCGCCGTACCGAATTTCCTGTGAAGGCAGACATTTTACGAGTTTACCCTTTACCGGACATGGGGAAACTATAGGGCACAACGGCAATGCATGTTTTAGTCGAGTGGCGATCGATATTCCCAACATCGAGGCTTTTCTACTTACAAAATTTCTCCTTTTAAAATCTAGAAATACTTTAAACTGATAACCGATCGATAACCTACAGGGATTCTGTATGGAAAAGCAGGAATTCCTCCGGAACTTTTGGTCCTATCAAAAAAGTGGTTTAAGTAAAAGTTAAAGGAAATTAAGCGTAGAATTGATTTCTTTTGTCAAAACAGGGTTCGTACGCAAAATAACGAAGTTAGGGTCGTTCTAGAGCATCCTGTACTTCGGATCCAAAAGTTATCGATTCCTTGCTCAAAATTAAGGGGGTTTACTTCGATACTTTTTTTCGTAAGGTCAAAAATCTGGCAGATATTGCCAAAATGGCACTTCGATTTTCATGTCAAAATTGACTTTTTAGGAATTCGCAATCGAGGTTTTATTTCAATTTTTTGATTCATTTGAAAAGTTTTTCTATGGTCGACACTTTTAAATCTCTATTGTTTAAATCTCGAAACAATGGGAGTGGACAACAAAGCTATTTTAAAAAGCAAAATAAACAAAATCGGTGCATTTTTGCAACTACTTGTGCCAAATATTGGTAGCTTATAAAATTCTCGTTTTCGGATAGTAAAACTCGAAAAAACCGTGGTGAACTGTCATGCTCTATAAATCATCGTTCTTTTGAGCCTCCAAAACAGAATTCGGGGTTTTTTTTTTCTTCATCTTTGAAGTATTAATTAGAATATTTCAGTCTCCTTGAAATGTAAAATGAATCTTGGAAGCCTGGATAGTTATTGAGTTCAGGGACAGCGCCGGAAGTGTTGAGATAAAAACTGATTTAAAAAGAAAACATACTTGTCATAATTTAGACATTTAAAAAAAAAATCTTGTTTTAGCTGATTTCCAAAGGAAATTATGTTATTGCGGTCGGCGGACCTATAATTCGTGATCAGGGCGTTTTGGAGATCTCAAAAATGTAGGAAATTCCAAATTTGGTTTTTGCGAATTTTTTCGGTTTTTCTCCAATATCTCGAAAACCGTAGGTCGTAGGCGAAAAAACTTAAAGCACAAAATTAAAGCTTATTAAATTTGCTAAAATTTTGAACTAAACACATTTTTTGTAGGACCAAACGTCTCCGAGTTACGAGACGACAAAAAAATTTTCAATTTTGACTGGAGGGAAAAGTCCATTTAATCAAAAAATTTTTGAGTTGTTTTTAAAAGGTATTTAAATTCTCTACTACTTTTACTAAATAAACTTTTTTGATTGGATGAAGCCTTCCCTCCTTTAGAGGTCAAAATGGAATTTTTTTTTTGTCGCCTCGTAGCTCAGAAACGGTTAGTCCTACAAAAAATCTGTTTAATTCAAAATTGTAGCAAATTTAAAAATCTTTAATTTTATTTAATATTTTATTTGTATTATTATTTTACAAGGAGTTGGTCCGATTACAATAGTTATCAATTATCATACATAGATAAATCCATATTATACAAAAGAACAGGTAATTAATTAGTTAATACATATGAGAATGAGAATGAAATTATAATGAAACTTCTGAAGTCCAAAAAGACAAAATAAAATAACTTAAAAAAAAACAAACTTTTTTCTTTGATTTTTCTCCAAGGTCAGCCTAGTATAGAAACATCTTTGGTTTGACAGCCATGAGGAAATCCCTCATTGCTTCAAAAAATTTGTCTGGTGACCACTTCATTATAACTATGACTTCCTCAAGGCCCAAACTTACATTTCCAAAAAACTCCTCCCTCTCCCATTGAACTAGGTGGCAATCACACCAAAAGTGTATGAAAGAGTTGTTAAAAAGACCTGTACAGAGTGGACAAATTTCGTTGTTATTAAATTTTAGCTTAAAATTATAAAAGTGAAGGGTAAAGAGTTTTTCACAATGAAACCTTATTTGAGCTAGAAATCTCTTTTTATACAAGGTGGTGTTAAAGGATAAATAGTTTTCATTATTCGGTTTTTCTGCGCAGATGAGCGGGAACAGCGGATTAAAGGAAGAGTTTTGAATCGTAGCTAAGTCGCCTTCCCACAAATAGTTTTCGAAGTTTTTTAGGATTATTTTCTTATTGTTTGCTAGTTTTAAACTGCCCTCGCTCAGAACCTCTTCCCAAAAGCCCTCTGCAAATGACAGCGCTTCCTGCAACCCGCTTGTCCAGTTGCGACCTTGGTCTAAGTTAGGTTGAAGTCTAAGTAATTCTCGATAGATAGCGACAGGATATCGTTCTTCTGACATATCAATTATTTTTTCCCAAAAGTTTAAAGCCTTGTTTAAAACTTTTGCTCTAGGGCTTACCAGCCTCAACTCGTTTCTAATATATGCATTTGGTGTTGATCTTTGGATATATAGAATTGCTTTAAAGAATTGAACCTGCAGTTTCTCTAAATAGTAGGGGTAATGCCAAGACCAAATTTCTGCACCATAGTGAGCCGTCGATTCAACCACGGAATTAAAAAGTCTTATCCATGTAGTGGGATCGGATATCTTGTACGAGTTAATAAGCGATACGGTGTTTAAGAGAGCTGCCTGTCCTTTCATGTATGCTGTTTTTGCTTGTTCCAGGAAGAGGCCTGAGCTGGATAGCATGAAACCCAGATATTTAAATTTGCTCACAACTGAAACTTCTTGTTGTTCATAGAAAAATTTAGTTCTTTTTGGTAGACGACCTCCCTTCCGAAAAACTATAATTTCTGTTTTATTAACATTAACTGCTATTCGATTTTCTTTGCAATAGGTGTTTAAGCAATTAAGTTTTTTCTGAAGGTCAGCTTTGCTATCCCCCAGCAGCACTGCATCATCCGCGTAAAAAAGAGATAAAATTTCTAAATTACCGTTTACGTTGAGGCCTCTAAAACCGCGGGATTTAAAATATTGATCAAAATCTGCTATGAATAATGAAAACAGAATCGGGGACATAACATCACCTTGTAGAACACCTGTTTTTATATCATAACATTTGGATTTGAGATTGTTAAGGTAGACAGAAAATTTAGCATTTGAATACAAAGAAATAAGGACATTGATTAATTTGGGGCTTAAATTAAGGTTAAAAAGTTTGCGAAAGAGTAGGGAATGGTCTATTGAATCAAAGGCCTTTTTAAAATCTATAAATGCAGCGAAGACTTTCCTGGATGGTAACCTGGTATTCAAGGAAATTAGTCCAGAAAGAATGAAAAGGCAGTCGACGCAGCTACGCCCTTTTCTGAAACCGTATTGGCTTTCTGGAAGAATATTGTTTGAGTCACAAAAAAAGGATAATCTCAGATTTAATATCTGAAATAGAATTTTCGACATGGTGTTGATTAATGCAATACTACGGTAGTTATTTAGGTCCTTTTTTTCGCCGTTCTTATACAATAGAAAATACTTCACTAGGCCCCAGTCTTGAGGTACCTGTCCCGACTCCAGAATTTGATTAAAGAGCTCAATTAAATTGTCTTTCCATGAGGGGGGTAGGTTCTTGTAGAATTCATAGGTGACTTTATCAAAACCTGGAGCTTTCCCGTTCGAACAATTTTGTAGTGCATAGTTGAGATCCGAGAGTGTAATTTTTTCATCAAGTAAAGGGTCAGGATGTTTTAATTCAAAGAAAGTAAGACTATTTTTAATTTGTGATTGGTCTTGATCGGAAAAGAAAGACTCAATTTCTTCGATAGAAAAGGGGTAGCTCGTGTTCTGCTTACATTTAATTTTTTTATAAGTTGACCAAAATTCTTCGGCGTTTCTTACATTTTCTAGCTTAAGTACAATATTTTTAAAAAATTCGGATTTTTTAACGTTACATAGGGTGTGATATGCATTTTTGGATGACAAGTATACTTCTAAAAGATGGGGTTCAAATAAATTTCTTTTACAACAGCGGTAGGCCTTCCTCATTTCGTATTTAGCTGTTTTACAATCTTTATCGAACCAGGAAACAGGTGGAGGGGGTTTTTCACAACTTTTCGTTACCTCTCTACACATGCCCAGATTTTTAGCAACAGAAAGTATTGCAGTTATTGTTTGGTTGTACATATTTCCTACTGAACTGTCCTTTTGAAAGGTGTATGAGTTACTATCTAGAGCCAAGGAGTAGTCTTTCTTCTTTTTTGAGTCCCACAAAAATATATTTTCTTTGTAAGGCAAGGTGTAATTAGGGGGTGAACAATTTATTAGGGTCAAGAGTGCAGGAAAGTGGTCCGAAGATAGAAACAAATCTGATATGCGGAAATCTTTTATCATAAATAGGCAGGGAACATTGGTCCATACAAGATCTACAACACTTTTACCCTGTTTTTCTACAAAAGTGTAATTTGCTGGAGTGTCTGATACAGATCTTCCGTTTAGGACAAAGAAACCATGATCTTCCATTAAGTTAAGTAATAAACGTCCTTCATGCGAACAATGTTGATCATGGGACTTTCTTAAGTGGTACATGGCAGTCCCCTCGAATAAAGATTCTTCCCCCTGATTAAGTTCGCCTATTCGACAGTTCATGTCTCCTCCAATAATAATTATTATTTTATTATAGGGTATATATAATAATTATATAATTATTATAGGGATATGCCCATGTTCGCGGACCAATTCGTCCAGACATTCCTCCAATTTGGGTAAGATTTCATTGGTGAGGCCAACATTAAGATAAATGCTCCCTAGTATGAACTCATAAGGGTAGCTTAACATAACAAAAAACCAATCTTTCGATTGCTTTAGTAAACGTGGTTTCAAATTATTTTTATAATACATAACAAGCCCTCCACTGGCTCTACCTGTTTTGAATTTTCGTGTGGCGTGGACGATGATCGATGAGTAGTCTTGGAGTTTTAGGAGTTTCTGTGAGTCGTTTTCAAGCCAGGTCTCTTGTATGCAGATGATGTCTAGTTGATGAAGGTTTTCTTTTTCTTTAAAGATGTTTTGGTATCCATGGCAGTTCCAAAATATGATGTCAAATCCGGTTTTGTGGTTGTTTTTTGAATTATTGGGTATGACGGTCGGTTGAGCGACGAAAAAAGGTATCAATGGTCGAGTTCGAGGTTTTAGGACGTGTAGATCGGTCGGGAAGAGCGTCTCTTTTACGTTTGCATAATTTCTTTTTGGTGCTTTCAGCTGCCTTATCTTCGAAATCTCCCGCTTCAACGTCATGAAATTCATCTTCGCCCGTGATTGAGTTTTCGTGATTGAGCTTTCGGAGGTCCGCTTTAGTCGAAATCTTTTTTATTGCTGTATTCTCTCCTTTTCTTGCAAAAACTTGACCGTTTCTAGTCCAGACAAATCTGACTTCGCCGTTTTTCTTGAGAGTTCTGACTTCTTTGAAGAGGAAAGCGTTTTCGGGTGAAAGATAATCGGAGATGTAAATTTGCGAGTCTGAACCGTTCGGAAAGATATCTTTGACGTTGATCCGTGTTGCGTTTTCTTTCATGTGGCGTAGTAAGGCCTTTTTATCAAGGATTCTTACGAACTTCACGATTATTAACGGAGTAGCATGGATGGAACGATTTTTCAGACGAAAGCAATCTGATATATCTTCTTTTTTAAGCTCAAAGTTTGCCAAATTACAAATACGCAGGAATATTTCGATCGGGTTTTCATTTTCTATGGCGGGGACATTCGAAACCTTTAAGGTATTAGAGTTTATTTGCTGTCGTAAATATGCGACTTGAGATTTCAGATATGCATTTTATTTTTTTAAGGACGCGTTTTCCTCGGCAATCGAGTTTACCTCAGTTCTGAAATCAGCCTAAGAGCTTTGCAAATTCGTTTCACAGGTAGAAACATTCAACAAAATATTTTTATTTTCTTCTCGCAAGGAAGAGATATCGGTTTTCAACGATGTCATTTCAGATTTCAAGGCGGTCAAAGTGCTCATAATATTATTTAACATCAATGATGTAGAAGCCTCGGCTGTGTCCCTACCAGCGGCGGCCTTATCTCCATTTTCTCCCACCATTTCAACTTTCCGGCACAAAAAGGAAAAATACGGAAATACAGGTGGAAAAGTCAAAAGCGAATAACTCACGAACAAAAGAAAACTTTGACGAAAGGAAAAAACCGTTTAAGAGGGCGCCCTCAAAAGATATCCCTTGTCAATTTTCAAAAGCGTCACTTTAATTAAACTGGTAGAAAAAGACCCTTTTACCGGGACCGATGTGCACCGTATCAAGGTCACAGACCAACTCTTTATTGGTCACAACCAATCTTTAATTTTGTACTTAATAATTTTTTTGCTGCGACCAACGATTTTCGAGATATTGGCAAAAAACCTTTTTGGAGGGAGAAATAAAAATTAATTCGTATTATATAAAATATAAATATTTATTTGATATTGAACAAACAACAATATAGGCTAAGAAAATAAATTAATATTTTTTTTTTCAGTTGTATTAGATATTATTTTTGTAATTTTTTTTAGAAACCCATCTTGTAAAAATATTAATCGGAAATTTTCATTAACATTAGTAATCTTTCACCGTTCCATGGACATAAGAATACTGCGAGACCAACTTCCAGACGTAGGGGATGAAAAATTCACCAGTCGAATCTTCCTCGATGTATCGAAACCTCAGTTCAGGGAATTTCTGAAAGTAAAAATTATTTTTTTCCATTTCAAAGCCTCTCCACAAGCAATTATTTGAAAAATTAAGTTTACTTGAAGTCGATGAGACGGCCATTTTGACGAAGCTTCGATTATTATATTTAGAACAGTATTGACATCATTACAAGGATCATTTGACTTATCTAAAGTGGTTGTAAAATATTCCAAAACCTAAAATCAAGTATCGAAAAAGTGAAGATAAAATACCTGATCAAGATTATTTATAATATCGTTGAACGCCGGATTGTTTCGAAATGGCTCGAATATTTCTTTTTTATAAAGAAGCGTATAAATTAAATTTGGATTCGAAGCTAACTGATTAGAAAGACAAGAGTTCAGAACCTCTAAAATGATCCGAAGAGCTCTTTCTATAGGAAGGAGCTAAAAAAAAAATTGATTTTTGGTCATTTAAATATTAAAAAATGTTACCTCTTGCTTTGTCCGGTTATATGTTTTAGCTAAAACTTCAAAGAGGCCCACAAGTCGCTGACAAACATAAGAATGAAGGTTGGAAAAGTGGGAAGACATGTTTGATAAAGCAGCGAGGCAATTTGAATGAAGATATTCGTCCTGAAAACAAATTTTTTTTTTTTAAATTTTTTAATTATTGGGTCTATAATTACCCTCATTTTAAGTAAATTGTACTGAACAGTCCTTGCGGTCACTAATATAGTGAGTCCACCCAAAGAAATCTCGCCTAAATGCCGGTCTAAAAACCATGCTATGTTTTTGGTCATCTGAAAATTTCAAGTTAGAAATTTTTGAATAGGAAAGATGGAAAATTACCGTGTTGTGAATTTTCTTATTGAATTCTCTGTCTTCACTTAAAATAAGGAGGATGATGAGAGACATGTAAACGTGGTGTCCACTTGCGTCTGAAGCTTTATAAATGGTTTGTAACATTGGGAGCATCTAAAATTATAAAATAAACATAAAAATTAAATACATACATAAAAAAAGTAAAGTTAAGGTTTTTGATCTAGAAGTGAAAATTTTTTTGACCCAAGTATAAAAACCGGAAAATCAGATTTTGACTTAAGTAAAAAACTGGATTTTGACATAAGTAAAAAACTGAAAAAACCGGATTTTGACATAAGAAAAAACTGGAAAACCATTTTTTGACTTAAGTATAAAAACCGGAAAACCGGATTTTGACATAAAAAAAAAAATGACATAAGGAAAAAACCGGGATAACATTTTTTGACCTTTGTAAGTAAAAAAAAACCTGGAAACCGGATTTTGACATAAGGAAAAAACTGGAAAACCATTTTTTGACTTAAGTATAAAAACCGGAAAACCGGATTTTGACATAATGTAAATAAAAAACCAGAAAAACCGGACATAAGTAAAAAAAACTGGAAAACCATTTTTTGACCTTTGTAAATAAAAAAACCTGGAAACCGGATTTTGACATAAGGAGAAAAACTGGAAAACCATTTTTTGACCTTAGTATAAAAACCGGATTTTGACATACCTAATGTAAATAAAAAACCGGAAAAACCGGACATAAGTAAAAAACTGGTAAACCATTTTTTGACCTTTGTAAGCAAAAAAAAACCCCCGGGAAACCGGATTTTGACAAAAAGGAAAAAACGGGAAACCATTTTTTGACCAACATATGAAAAACGGAAAACCAGAGTTTGACAAAATGTCAATAAAAAACCGGACATAAGTAAAAAACTGGTAAACCATTTTTCGACCTTTGTAAGTATAAAAACCGGAAAACCGGATTTTGACATAATGTAAATAAAAAACCGGAAAAACCGGAATTGGACATAAGTAAAAAACTGGAAAACCATTTTTGACCTTTGTAAGTAAAAAAACCCCAGGAAACCCGATTTTGACAAAAAGGAAAAAAACGGGAAACCATTTTTTGACCAACATATGAGAACCGGAAAACCAGATTTTGACATAATGTAAATAAAAAACCGGACATAAGTAAAAAACTGGAAAACCATTTTTCGACCTTTATAAGTAAAAAAACCTGGAAACCGGATTTTGACAAAAAGGAAAAAAACAGGAAAACCATTTTTTGACCTAAATATAAAAACCGGATTTTGACATTAAAAAAAATTGACAAAAGGAAAAAACCGGGAAACCATTTTTGGAACTAATTGTAAGCATAAAAACCGGAAAACCTGATTTTAACAAAAGTAAAAAACTGGAAAACCGTTTTTTTGACTTTTGTAAGTAAAAAACCCAGAAACAGGATTTCGACGTAAAAACAGTTTTTTACCAAAATACAAAAACCTGTTTTTGACATGTAATTATTTTCTAAAAATCTGAGCAGAAAATTTATTATTATGTAAATAAAATTGTTTAAAAATAAAAATTGCTGGCCAACTCACCCATGATTCGATGTCGTTTTGGGCCACCATGAGAGGTTTGAAATTATTATTTCTTTCTAATAAATTATAAAGCAGAAGACTAGTTTCCTCTTTGTCCATGACAGAAAATATCGTTTTACAAATATCTTCCAAACCGTCTACAAAGAAAAAAAAAATAATTTTTTTTTTTTTGGAATGGTTATACCTGATAGAGATCGAAGGTATAGGCTGTATCGATTAACCTGCCAATCATCTTGATGGTTAATTAAAACATTAAGTAAAAGCAACGCTGTCCTTGCCAAAGGTGCACTCTCACTTTCATTAGGCATGAAGTAACCAATAATGTCAGCTACGAAAAATAACAAAATAAAAAATGATCACAAAAAGATTACCAGCAAATAAATATATTATAAAAGTTTACCAGCAAAGTCCAATATAATGCTTCCGCCAGAAGAAGGTGAGAGCTTGTCCGGGTGCGGCATTTTCTGCTGCTCGGTAAACCTTTTCAGAAGCGTTTTACTAAGTTCGTCCGCCCTTTTATGCTCGAAAACCAAATCGTAAATTTCAATTGTGGTCCCCCGTCGGTAAAATTCCGTCGACAACAAGACCAGAATCATGTTAAGACATTCGAGGTGCAAAAAATACGTTTTTTCCCTTTAAAATTAGGTTTAAAACAAATTTTTTTTTTAAATTTAGAATACCTAACGGGAAGATCAATAACTATATGAAGAAGTACATCGATAAATTCAGTCCCTGATTCTTCTTCTTGTTGATTACCTAGAAAAAGAGAAATAAATAACTAAAAAAAGTGACTTTCATCTTTTTCCCCCTTGTTCTACCAGATTTTTCTTCATACTGGATAGCGCTAGTATCTCAAAATCTACGAAGAAGTGACTTTTATTTTTTCCCCCAGGCGCGGATCCAGGCCCCCCCCCTCCCCATGGCCCAAAAGAGGGGAGGAAAAGAAAGAAAGAACACAAAATCCTCAAAATTCACGTTAATGAAGACAATTTTATAAAAGAATTAACAAAGCAAAAAATTAACAAATTATTCGTCAAAAACCTTAAAATCAAAATTTACAAAGCCAAATCTTTCCTCCAAAACCTCAAATTCAAGGTTTTAAGAGACATTTTTTTCGTCATAAGCTTTAAAATTAAATTTTAAGAGACAATTATTTTTCGTCAAAAATCCTCAAAATCAACGTTTTAAGAGCCAACTTTCGTTTGGAAAACCTCAAAATAATGTTTTGGGAGACTATTTTTTGTCAAAAGCCTCAAAATCAACGTTTTAAGAGACAATTTTCGTTTGGAAAACCTCAAAATCAACGTTTTGGGAGACTATTTTTTGTCAAAAGCCTCAAAATCAACGTTTTAAGAGACAATTTTCGTTTGGAAAACCTCAAAATCAACGTTTTGAGAGACTGTTTTTTGTCAAAAACCTCAAAATCAACGTTTTAAGAGCCAATTTTCTTTTCAAAAACCTCAAAATCAATATTTTAGGAGACTGTTTTTTGTCAAAAACCTCAAAATCAACGTTTCGGGAGACTGTTTTTTGTCAAAAACTTCAAAATCAACGTTTTAAGAGCCAATTTTCGTTTGGAAAACCTCAAAATCAACGTTTTGGGAGACTATTTTTTGTCAAAAGCCTCAAAATCAACGTTTTAAGAGACAATTTTCGTTTGGAAAACCTCAAAATCAACGTTTTGAGAGACTGTTTTTTGTCAAAAACCTCAAAATCAACGTTTTAAGAGCCAATTTTCTTTTCAAAAACCTCAAAATCAATATTTTAGGAGACTGTTTTTTGTCAAAAACCTCAAAATCAACGTTTCGGGAGACTGTTTTTTGTCAAAAACTTCAAAATCAACGTTTTAAGAGCCAATTTTCGTTTGGAAAACCTCAAAATCAACGTTTCGGGAGACTGTTTTTTGTCAAAAACCTCAAAATCAACGTTTAAAGAGCCAATTTTCGTTTGAAAAACCTCAAAATCAACATTTTGGGAGACTGTTTTTTGTCAAAAACCTCAAAATCAACGTTTTAAGAGACAATTTTCGTTTGGAAAACCTCAAAATCAACGTTTTGAGAGACTGTTTTTTGTCAAAAACCTCAAAATCAACGTTTTAAGAGACAATTTTCGTTTGGAAAACCTCAAAATCAACGTTTTGAGAGACTGTTTTTTGTCAAAAACCTCAAAATCAACGTTTAAAGAGCCAATTTTCGTTTGAAAAACCTCAAAATCAACATTTTTGGAGACTGTTTTTTGTCAAAAACCTCAAAATCAACGTTTTAAGAGACAATTATTTTTCGGTAAAAACCTCAAGCTTAACATTTTAAGAGATAATTTTCGTTAAAAACCTCAAAATCAACGTTTTAAGACACAATTTTTTGTCAAAAACTTCAAAATCACCGTTTTAAGCGCCTTTTAGAGATTAAGTTTCAAACCTGAATTTCTAGTAAATTTTTAGTGGTCCGAAACCCGGAAAAATTGCTGGATCCGCCTCGGTTTCCCCCTTGCTGATCTACCAGATGATAGTGCTCCTTCATAGCCCCTAGATAGCTCTAATATCTCAAAATCGGCCAAAAAGTGACTTTCATCTTTCTTCACCCTGGTCCTTCAATGGGTTCTCGGCATAGCCAATTACTTACTTGTCTTGCCTTGGGTGAGCTGCTTAAGTATTAAAGTTTCATGGACTTGAACGACATAAAGTAGAAAAGTTCGAAGTATAAACAAAGAATTGTAAGGCCGCAAACAATCGACTTCACTAAAATAAGGAAAAAACTGATTTTACGCTAAAAAAATTCGTAGCAAACATTACTTCGATTCAAAATCAGCCTCTTCATTGTACGGAAGTTTTCCCGCGCTTTCCAAAAAGATTTCCAACAAAACTCCCACGTTTCCGTTCGTTTTGTTGTTCAGGTTCCATCTTTTCGCTAGCTCGTATGAATGGTTGTAGATGTCCTGGCCGTGGTTTCTAAAAAGAAATGAAATCCGAGATGAAAAAAAGATGTCTCACTCTAAAGTGACGCTGGGATTGAATGAAAGGAGTTCGTTCCAAAAAGTGTCCGTTTTTGGGATCTCAACTTTGGAGTCGACCATCCTGAGCAAATATTCATTTTTGATCCATTCCTGCTGGCTGCTTTGATTCGCACCCATTTTATCGCAGATTCGACTAGTCTAGCATGTCTGTGAACAAAAAAACCACCATTTATAGCATTCAGGTTCCAATTGTCGAACAATTTATCAACTCAATGGTACATTTGAAGATCCAGAATCTATGAAAGGACAGGTTTAAACATTTATTTCGTTTGAAAGGAAACTCTTCTGACGTGTATTTAGAATAAAAAGTGATGAAAACTAAATTAATTTTTACCATACGTTAGAAAAACACTTGATAATCTGGTACTTACAGCAGTTTTGAAGAGCGAGCTGGTGGTGAAGATGCTATAAATACATTTTAGTTTTTGCTCCTGAATTTGAAGATTTGTTTGTAAATGTCGAAAGATACGTTCGAGGGTTTTGAAGTTGAGGAAATTATTGACGGAAAGAGACGGAGGTAACCTTCGCTCTTGTTACGGGGCAGGCGTGGCTGGGGGCAACATTCGCGCCGTCATGTACGCTTTGTTAGGCTAAACCGAGGTGACCGCTAGGTGTTGACGGAAATGGAATCGTGACGCCTTGACAACGAGGGTGCCCTATGTAAATGTAGCTTCTCTGGCTCTCGGCATATTTTGAGGCAGATGAGTTATTTTGGTGAATCATCAAGGTTGGGCTGGCAAACTAGCTACGATTTCGAGATTGTACGTTTGAACGTCTGTACCTTCAGGGTTAACTCGCCAAACCGGGGTTACCTCGCTAAGCCGGGGGTTAAATCGCTCAACCGGGGTAAACTAGCTAAACCGGGGTTAAATCGTCAAACCGGGGGGTTAACTCGCTGAACCGGTGTTAAACAGCTGAACCGGGGTTAACTCGCTGAACTCGTCAAACTGGGGGGTTAACTCGTCAAACCGGGGGGTTAACTCGTCAAACCGGGGGGTTAACTAGTCAAGCCGGGGGTTAACTCGCTGAACCGGGGTTAACTTGCTGAACTCGTCAAACCGGGGGGTTAACTAATTGAACCGGGGGGTTAACTAGCTGAACCTGGGGGTTAACTAGCTGAACCGGGGGGTTAACTAGCTGAACCGGGGGGTTAACTAGCTGAACCGGGGGGTTAACTAGCTGAACCGGGGGGTTAACTAGCTGAACCGGGGGGTTAACTCGCCAAGCCGGGGTTAACTCGCCAAGCCGGGGTTAACTCGCCAAGCCGGGGTTAACTCGCCAAGCCGGGGTTAACTCTCTAAAACGGGGTTAACTCGCCAAGCCGGGGTTAACTCTCTAAAACGGGGTTAACTCGCCAAGCCGGGGTTAACTCTCTAAAACGGGGTTAACTCGCCAAGCCGGGGTTAACTTGCTATAACGGGGTTAACTCGCTGAACCGGGGGGTTAACTCGCTGAACCGGGGGTTAACTCGCTGAACCGGGGGGTTAACTCGCTGAACCGGGGGGTTAACTCGCTGAACCGGGGGGTTAACTCGCTGAACCGGGGGGTTAACTCGCCAAGCCGGGGTTAACTTGCTATAACGGGGTTAACTTGCTATAACGGGATTAACTCGCTGAACCGGGGGGTTAACTCGCTGAACCGGGGGGTTAACTAGCTGAACCGGGAGGGTTAACTAGCTGAACCGGGGGGTTAACTAGATGAACCGGGGGGTTAACTAGATGAACCGGGGTTAACTCGCCAATCCGGGGTTAACTCGCCAAGACGGGGTTAAATCGCTAAGCCGGGGTCAACTCGCCAAGCCGGGGTAAACTCGCTAAGCCGGGGTTAACTCGCTAAGCCGGGGTTAACTCGCTATAACGGGGTTAACTCGCTATAACGGGGTTAACTCGCTATAACGGGGTTAACTCGCTATAACGGGGTTAACTCGCTATAACGGGGTTAACTCGCTATAACGGGGTTAACTCGCTATAACGGGGTTAACTCGTTAAACCTGGGTTAACTCGTTAAAACGCGGTTAACTCGCCAAGCCGGGGTTAACTCGCCAATTCCGGGGTTAACTCGTTAAACCGTGATTAACTCGTTAAACCGGGATTAACTCGTTAAACCGGGATTAACTCGCTATACCGGGGTTAAAAAGCTATAACGGGGTTAACTCGCTAAACCAGGGTTAACTACCTAACCCCCGGTTCACTCGCTAACCTCGGTTAACCCGCTAACCCTAGGTTAACTACCTAACCCCTGGTTATTTGAAGCGTAAAACTTATCACGTTTCAAAACGCTTCCACCAACACATTTTTGGTGCCAACTATCACCACATATTCTCACTTCTAAACCTTCTTGGCTGCGTGAAAAATGTGCATTGAAACGAAAGTTGTTGGAGAAAAACTAGAAAAGTGAACAAAATCTGAGGTAATTGAGGAAATTCCCTGGAACTACCTAGAGTTGGTAAATGCGAGGGTTAAAACGTAAATAGGCGCGAGGCGACAGTTGCGCACTCACATTTGGATGACTAACGTGAGAAAGGGGGATTTGTTTCTCTCGGGAAGCGTTGAATGATGGGAAGGGGGCGTGCCGGGGGGTGAATGAGGACTCTTCCGAATGTAAACAAACGGCCTCCACTTAAAGACCGGCGTGATGCTCTTCGTCTTCGCCCTCTGATTACTCAAAGCCTCCAGCACTCACTCGCCAACATTTGAGATTTCTTTAAGCGTCCACCATGTCCGGGACCGTTTTGGAGAATCTGAGCGGAAGGAAGCTCGCCATCCTCGTCTCATGCTTCTTGATCTGTCAAGTCGCTTCCTTTTTGATCGGCGGCCTCATAGGTAACTTCACTATTCTTTCTCCAGTTTTTCTTCCTTAAATTATCCTATCCTTTTCCTCACTCTTCTCATTAATATTACATCTCAAATAACGTACCTAAAGAGACAAATTATTTTAAACTGTCGGCTGCAAAGAGCATACCTAGTATACCTGAATGCTACAGAGTCCTATGACTCTTGTGAATGATTACCAGGAGTGAAGTTTTGTTGGTGGGAAAGGGTTTAGGTTTGAGTTGGCTGATGGTTGTGGAAGTGGAAGAGATCAAAGAACTTGTCGGCGGTTGATGAACAATGAATAAATTTACTGTACTCAGTTTAGGAATCGCAGTTGGGGGAGGTGATGGGAGGCTGGGAAAGTTGAAAGTTGGGGGAGGTTGTGGGAAGAAGGAGGTAGGGTAGGAAGTGGGGAGGTTTTGAGAGAGTGGGGGAGGTTGGGAGGAAGTGGTGGAGGTTTTGAGAGAGCGGGGGTGGTTGGGAGGAAGTGGAGAAGGTTTTGAGAGAGCGGGGGTGGTTGGGAGGAAGCGGGGGAGGTTGGGGGAAGTGGAGAAGGTTTTGAGAGAGTGGGGGAGGTTGGGAGGAAGTGGTGGAGGTTTTGAGAGAGCGGGGGAGGTTGGGAGGAAGTGAGGGAGTTTGAGAGGAAGTGGGGGTGGTTTTGAGAGAGCGGGGTGGTTGGGAGGAAGCAGGGGAGGTTGGGAGTAAGGGGAGGAAACTAGGAGGAAGTGGGGGAGGTTTTGTGAGAGCGGGCGAGGTTGGGAGGAAGTGGGGGGGTTTTGAGAGAGCGGGGGGGGGTGGTTGGAAGGAAGCGGGGGAGGTTGGGAAGAAGTGGGGGAGGTTTTGAGAGAGCGGGGAGGTTGGGAGGAAGCGGGGGAGGTTGGGAGGAATTGGGGGAGGTTTTGAGAGAGTGGGGGGTGGTTGGAAGGAAGTGGGCGAGGTTGGGAGGAAGCGGAGGAAACTAGGAGGAAGTGGGGGAGGTTGGGAGGAAGCAGAGGAAACTAGGAGGAAGTGGGGGAGGTTGGGAGGAAGTGGGGGAGGTGGGAGGCAGCGGAGGAAACTAGGAGGAAGTGGGGGAGGTTGGGAGGAAGTGGGGGAGGTGGGAGGAAGTGGGGGAGGTGGGAGGAAGTGGGGGAGGTGGGAGGAAGTGGGGGAGGTGGGAGGAAGTGGGGGAGGTGGGAGGAAGTGGGGGAGGTGGGAGGAAGTGGGGGAGGTTGGGAGGAAGCAGAGGAAACTAGGAGGAAGTGGGGGTGGTTGGGAGGAAGTGGGGGAGGTTTTGAGAGAGCGGGGTGGTTGGGAGGAAGCAGGAGAGGTTGGGAGTAAGGGGAGGAAACTAGGAGGAAGTGGGGGGAGGTTTTGTGAGAGCGGGCGAGGTTGGGAGGAAGTGGGGGGGTTTTGAGAGAGCGAGGGGGGGGTGGTTGGAAGGAAGCGGGGGTGGTTGGGAAGAAGTGGGGGAGGTTTTGAGAGAGCGGGGGAGGTTGGGAGGAAGCGGGGGAGGTTGGGAGGAAGGGGGAGTTGGGAGGAATTGGGGGAGGTTTTGAGAGAGTGGGGGGTGGTTGGAAGGAAGTGGGGGAGGTTGGGAGGAAGCGGAGGAAACTAGGAGGAAGTGGGGGTGGTGGGAGGAAGCGGAGGAAACTAGGAGGAAGTGGGGGTGGTGGGAGGAAGCGGGGGGAGGTGGGAGGAATTGGGGAGGTTGGGAGGAAGCAGAGGAACTAGGAGGAAGTGGGGGAGGTTGGGAGGAAGTGGGGGAGGTGGGAGGAAGCGGAGGAAACTAGGAGGAAGTGGGGGTGGTGCGAGGAAGCGGGGGGAGGTGGGAGGAAGTGGGGGAGGTGGGAGGAAACGGAGGAAACTGGGAGGAAGTGGGGGATGTTAGGGGGGAAGTAGTAATGAAGAGGTTGTTTGTTGTGGTAAGGGTGAATCATCCCCTGCAGAGTTTTTGCCCTCTAATAGCCAACATTTTGTCCAAATTCCATCAAATTAATTAAAAAATACTATTTTATTCATGCACAATTGATTATTTATAAATTATAAACGTGTGTATAATCAATTATTAAATAATTAAGCATGAAAAATCCATTAATAAAGTGTAAAGAATCGATTATTGATAAATAGGGCACTGAACATCCCGTAATTTAAACTTCATTTTCATTTCCAGCTCCGAAGCCATCATTCACCGATACAGTCTTAGCATCGAAATGCCTTGATTCCAACAATACAAAAGAATGGCTTTACATAAAAGGAAAAGAACCATGCCAAACTCAAGACTTGGACTTATATTCAATGGATGAACCCCATAAATTCGTCAACGAAATCGTCTTCGTATTTCAGGTACTTTTTTCATCTTTTCACTCCATTTTTCGTAATCATTTTTTCAGATTCCAACACCTAGAGAGCGTGTTTTACTCGACTATTCGAGATGGCAGCAAAATTTAATCGGAATTCTTCATTTCGATATTTTATATCACCCTAAGAACAAAATGCGTGAGTAATCAAATTGTTGTGCTTATTCCTAATTCGATTTGTAGCTTCAAGAGTTGTCTTGACAATCGATGCTAAGCTAGCTTATAGAAACAAACACGACCCACCAGACGAATGGAAATATTATGCATCTTCTTTAGAGCAGAGGAACTTAGACTGCACAATTGATCAAGTAAATTTTGTTTTTTAAAATATCTTTTTTTAATATTTTCGTTAGAAAAAAGAAGGATATCCGTACAACTGTTCCATAGTTCCTCTCTTTGAGCTAGGATCTTTACATCACGATTATTATCTCATCAATCTCCGACTTCCTGTGGACCATGCCAAACGTATGAATCTCGATTTGGGCCACCTTGCCGACATATGGCTTTTTGTAAGTATTCCAAAGAAGGGAATTTAAGTTATAAAGGATTTTTTAAGGCCATCAACCAGACGGGAGGATTCACCAAAGTATGGATCTCGATGAAATGCGCCTTTTTCCCTTCTATTATCGCCATTCTCATCTGGTTTTGGAAAAGAGTTTATTTACTCGATAGGAAACCGCTTCTTCTTGAATACATGCTCATAGTCTTAGCAAGTTCGTTGACGTTCTTAAACAGTGAGTATTACAAGCTTGCCTTCCCAGAACTTTTTCTTTTCTTTTCCAGTGCCCTTGGAACTGCTTACCTTATTTTACGATTTGCCGTTCATGTTGCTTCTGGGAGATATCAGACAAGGAATCTTTTATGCTGCGCTTATGACGTTTTGGCTTATATTTGCAGCTGAACATCTCATGGTAAAAAGCTTTTGTTTCCTAATAATGTAGTCCATTCGTCAAAGGAAAAACACGGTGTTAGAGGTTTGACATGTGGTTAGGGGGTTAACACGTGGTTAGCGGGTTAACACGTGGTTAGCGGGTTAACACGTGGTTAGCGGGTTAACACGTGGTTAGAGGGGTTAACACGTGGTTATAGGGTTAACACGTGGTTAGATGTTTAACACGCGGTTAGAGGGGTTAACTCGCGGTTAAAGGGGTTTAACACGCGGTTAGAGGGGTTTAACACGCGGTTAGAGGGGTTTAACACTCGGTTCCTCGGGGTTTGACACGCAGTTAGAGGGGTTTGACACGTGGTTAGAGGGGTTAACCACGTGGTTAGAGGGGTTAACCACGCGGTTAGAGGGGTTTAACACGCGGTTCGTGGGGGTTTGACACGCGGTTAGAGGGGTTTGACAAGCGGTTAGAGGGGTTAACACGTGGTTAACATGCGGTTAACACGCAGTTAGAGTGGTTAACACGCAGTTAGAGGGGTTAACTCGCGGTTAGAGGGGTTAACTCGCGGTTAGAGGGGTTAACTCGCGGTTAGAGGGGTTAACTCGCGGTTAGATGTTCAACAAGCGGTTAGGGGGTTTAACATGCGCTTCCTCGGGGTTTGACACACAGTTAGAGGGGTTTGACACGTGGTTAGAGGGGTTAACCACGCGGTTAGAGGGGTTTAACACGCGGTTCGTGGGGGTTTGACACGCGGTTAGAGGGGTTTGACAAGCGGTTAGAGGGGTTAACACGTGGTTAACATGCGGTTAACCTGCAGTTAGAGGGGTTAACACGTGGTTAACACGCAGTTAGAGGGGTTAACTCGCGGTTAGAGGGGTTAACTCGCGGTTAGAGGGGTTAACTCGCGGTTAGAGGGGTTAACACGCAGTTAGATGTTCAACAAGCGGTTAGGGGGTTTAACATGCGCTTCCTCGGGGTTTGACACGCAGTTAGAGGGGTTTGACACGTGGTTCGTGGGGGTTTGACACGCGGTTAGTGGGGTTTGACAAGCGGTTAGAGGGGTTAACACGTGGTTAACATGCGGTTAACACGCAGTTAGAGGGGTTAACACGTGGTTAACACGCAGTTAGAGGGGTTAACTCGTGGTTAGAGGGGTTAACCACGCGGTTAGGGGGTTTAACATGCGGTTAGAGGGGTTAACCCGCGGTTGGAGTGGTTACCATGCAATTAGAGAGGTTAACACGCGGTTAGAGGGGTTAACTCGTGGTTAGATGTTTAACACGGGGTTAGGGGGGTTAACAAACCGAACTACCCTGTACTACTGGACTAATATTATTTTCACCGACTTTTTATAGCTTCAAGAAAGCAAGAGGAACCACTTTTTGTCATATTGGCCTCACCTGAGCTGCGTGGTGACTGGCTGCATCGCCATGTTTATCTTCGACCTTTGCGAAAGAGGCGTTCAACTCAGAAATCCATTTTACTCCATCTGGGTTACAGATATCGGATCGCAAATTGCAGTATCCTTTCTAAAAATATTAATTTTTTTTTTTTTTTTTTTTTTTTAAATTATTTTCCGATCATACGTTTAGATGGTTTTGCTTGTAATTGGTGGAATCTCGGGGATAGCGTATTTCCTCGTTTTGGCTTATTTGATATTAAATGTGTTTCGAAACATCGGGTCAAAACGTGCGAGCCTTCCAGCGATGTCGCAAGCGAGGAGGTTACACTATAGCGGCATCATATACAGATTCAATTTCCTTATGCTTGCCACCATCATTTGTGCGGCTCTCACTATCATCGCTTTCTGCCTCGGACAAGTAATTTCTTCCCTATAAAGCTCTAACGAATCTCAATTCCCATTTTAAGGTCACCGAGGGTCAAATGAAATGGGACGACCATCCCAGCCTCGAGTACACCTCTGCATTTTTCACCGGCGTTTATGGAATGTGGAATATCTATATTTTCGCCCTTCTTGTCCTATATGCACCATCGCACAAACATTTACAGCCCACAAATGGTAAGATATATATATATATATATATATATATATATAATATATATATATATTTTCAGAACCATCCAGTTCAAACAACGAAATCGAATTTTCTTGCCTTGAGCCCGAACCGAGTGAAATTTCATCTTTAACCACTTTCATTAAAAAGACGGCAACCGACTAATCATTTTAAACTTGGACCCTTCTTTTTATATATTTAAACTATTATTTAAATTATTTTATTATTGAAACTTAAAGTATTAACCTTGTGATGAAATTTAGCATCAAACTTGAACCTTTTTTTCCCCCTTCAAGGTATGTAGATGCTACGTTTACTTTTTGTGTCTTTCATACCATTCTAGACTTTAAGATCTTAGTCCTAATCTTACGCTTAAGAAATGGCCAATTTTAAAAATATTTTTTTAGACGTTTTTTCTATGTGTTTGTATTGTTTTTACTTTATTATAATCAAAAGAAATAAAAAGTAGACTTAAACTTTAGAATTAGACATCTCGGGTTTCTATAAACCTCAAAATATCAGCTTTCACTGTTACTCAAATCCATCACATAAGTATAATATATTTTGTATTATATACCAATTGTACAGTCTTGTTAATAGTATTTAATATTTCATTTGTAAATTTTACTCGTAAGGTTTATTTTTTACTTTGGTGTACTTGGGTTTTTTTGAAATCTGCTTTTTGAAGTATTTCTAAGGGCTTAACATTTAACAGTTAAGCCTTTTAATGGTTGTATATGTTTTTTTGAAGGAGTTGGTCCATTTAATTTGTACTTAATAGATCTAGTTTATGTACTTAAAAATACCTTTTTTTTATATTATATGAATTTATATCCTTTTAATAGTTTTATTTGTGTAAATAAAAGATAAATATAATTTATACTCGTTTTGTTTTTTAGAAAGCCCTGGGCCTCCAAAGTTGGGGGAGTGCTCAAGGCAGGCGCGGACTGGCCCAGAGTGGACAGAAACCCTCAAGAAGAAAAAGAAAAAAAACTCAAAATCAACATTTATAAGCCAAATTTTCTTTAAAAACCTCAAAATCAACATTTGTGAAGCCTAATTTTGGTTTAAAAAAACCTCGAAATCAACATTTATGAAGCCAAATTTTCGTTCAAAACCCTCGAAATCAACATTTTAAGAGCCAAATTTTCGTCAAAAAAAAAAAAAAAAACAAACTCAAAATCAACATTTATGAAGCCTAATTTTCGTCCAAAACCCTCATAATCAACATTTATGAATGCCTAATTTTCGTCAAAAAATCTCATAATCAACGTTTTAAGTGCAATATCTTTTGTCAATAACCTCAAAATCTACATTATATTTTTCTAAGAGTTTTTCTGAGAAAAAGTTTTTCAGAAAATAGCAATTTTCTGCGCACTTAACTGAAAACCCACCCACACCCTAAGGTCCCAGTCCGCCCCTGGCTCAAGGCTCCTTCCTACAACAAGGGGACACTAGCTCAGTGGTAGAGTGATGGATTCCCATATCAGAGGACAAAAGTTTGACACCGTCCTGTAAATCTCCTTTTTTTGACTTTTGTTTTTGTCATTTAAAAAAAATAAATCCATGGCGACCTATATTAATGCATTCTAAAACTAAAATTCAAATGAAATTTTTCAAAAAAACCAACAATTATTTCTTCAGGACATAGGAGGAAAAAAAACCAAAGAAAAATGTTGTGGTATAAGGTAGGTACTGTATAACTTTTCATAAAAAATATAACAATTTTTATTTAAAATGAATAAATTAAAATAAAATGAATAACAATTTTTTTTATAACCTCAAAAGGATAACCTAAACTAGCAGGAATAAACATGCTTCTGAACTGTAAAATTCTCATATTTCTTCAATAAATCCACAACTATTCTGAAAGACTGCAAGCCACTTTTATTACAAAATAGCACCAAAAAATTATTGTTAGTTCCAATTTGATTTTGAATTCTAGATTGGTAAGTAAAAAATCACAATAAGAAGGAAAAAAATTATAAATTGCCATTGAGCCCATTATTTCCGAATGATTTTTTTAATAATTTTATTATTTTCTTTCAATCCCATTTCGGCGTATTCGGCTTTCATGAGGAGCTGGTCTAGTTTATCGATTTGCATTCCCATTTCTTCAGACCTGGCGGCACAACATTGACTCATCAATTGCGTCGATTGGTTCAATTCTGAAAATAAAATCGACATTTTTTATTGGTAAAAAAAAGAATATGGCTTTATAATTTATTTCAATGAGTGTGGTACCTTCGAGTCTTTGATTTAAACACTCTGTTTTCATGTGTTTTGGACTTTTTGATGGTGATTTTTTAATTAAACTTCCAAGCCTTCCGGTGAAACTCTTAAAAAATTAATGATTAGTTTCATGGGGTGATTTGTATATTTGAAAATGGACATTCATCGCTTATTAGAATGAGTTTTACCTGATATCGAGTGAGTTTTTTCTTGGTGGAGCCGATGACTGCATTCAATTCGTCGAATCCTCCACTTACACGTTGAATTTGTTCGCCTTCAACTGCTAAATCCTAAGAGAAAGTAAGTAAATAAAGGAAAAATAAAAGAAAAAGATTACTTGTAAAGCATCTGGATCTTCGTCTTTGGGAGCGAAATCGTGTCGATCGGGTTTTTCTAAACCCAAAAGTTCCGCTCGCTGGCATTCATATTCGTAAGTTGACATTGAAAATGGAATATTTGAAATACTTTACTTCTTTTACCTCCCAGTGAAGGGGTTAACAAAAATCAATATCTATTCCAAAATGGAGGGAAATTCAAAAAATGTGGATACAGTTATTACAGAGGCGTTTTGATTGGCCTCTATAAAGTTAATCTTGATCAAAAAACACCTACCCCACCATCCCATCACCGCTCCTACCATCCACACACTTCCCCCGCCATCCCATCTCCGCTCCTACCCTCCCTCGCCATTCCATCTCCGCTCCTACCCTCCCCACGCATTCTACCACCTCCCCGCCATCCCATCACCGCTCCTACAATCCACACACCTCCCCCGCCATCCCATCACCGTTCCTACCCTCCCCCGCCATTCCATCTCCGCTCCTACCCTCCCCACGCATTCTACCACCTCCCCCGCCATCCCATCTCTGGTCCTACCCTCCCCACACCTTCTACCGCCCCTCCCCGCCATCCCATCACCGCTCCTACCCTCCCCACACCTCACCCACCATCCCATTACCGCTCCTACCCTGCCCACACCTCACCCACCATCCCATTACCGCTCCTACCCTCCCCTCACCTTCTACAACCTCCCCACACCTTCTACCACCTCCCCTACCATCCCATCACCGGTCCTACCCTCCCCACACCTTCTACCACCTCCCCCGCCATCCCATCACCACTCCTACCCTCCCCACACCTTCTACCACCTCCCCCGCCATCCCATCACCGCTCCTACCCTCCCCACACCTTCTACCACCTCCCCCACCATCCCATCACCGCTCCTACCCTCCCCACCATCCCATCACCGCTCCTACCCTCCCCACCATCCCATCACCGCTCCTACCATCCCCACCATCCCATCACCGCTCCTACCCTCCCCCACCATCCCATCACCGCTCCTACCCTCCCCACACCTTCAAGCTCCTCCCCCACCATTCCATCACCGCTCCTACCCTCCTCCCCACTCACCCATCACCTCTCCAGCTTCCCACACATAATAGATAATTTCGTTCACTTAATTCTCAAAACTAGATTTTTCTTATTTTTTACTAATCAGAAATCGTCGCACTACCCTCATGACTCATGTTGAGGAAATTGCCCAAATTAGCAATTTATCACAAAGATCTGGGACAGTAAACAAACAATTGACCCAGCTACTTGAGGAAATTATTTAAAAAAACTAATTAAAACTAAGTATCCTATTTTTGATAATTTATAAACGGATAAAAACTAACAATTCAATTGCCATTCAATATGGAATACGACAAATATCCCAATTTCCATAATAAAAATAAAAGAAAGAAAATAAAGTATAAAACTCAGCTTGTATTGAATAAATTTAAAACAAAATTTTCATCAAGTGTATCACTTTCGGGATCGTACATATTGAAAAGTTGAGAAATCTCATTTTTGGGATAGATCTTTTTCAAAGTTTTATTATCGAGAGTGTCCTCCAAAGTGTAAATATTTTCAAACATCCCTAATAAATGGGTCGAGGAAGTCCTCTTGGAAAAGTTCATCACTAAATGAGACCATTTGTATCTATTAGCGGATCCGAAAAAATTAGTGATGTCATGAAGTGCGGCACAAAGTTCGACAGCTTCTGATGAATCTTCGCCGCTGAATTCTTCGAAATCGACGACGAAAACGAAGTTTGGCTTCACCCTCGACTCATGAGCGGCATGACACCAACTGACAATTTCAGACCTGGAAGAGAAATATCTGCTTTGAATAATAAAATAAAATATTCAATTATTCTCACTTGAAATGTATTCGTTCAAGAATGCATGGGAATCCATTAAAAGGATGTCGGAGCAGCTCATCAAAAACATCGATTCTCTTCGTAATAATCAAAGAAATCAAGCCCAATTCTGAACATTGAAATGCAATCTGCAAACAAACTAATAAAAACCTTTATAATATGAAAGTTTACCTCAAAAAAGAGAAGTAGTTGATTCAAATTGGTCACATTTTGAGCCAAAAACAGAGTTGAAGACATCGAAAGACGCTGTTTCCATGACAACGTTTATCACTTGGTTTATCAGAAAAGAAGGTTATGAAGTCATAGAGCGGTATAATCTTGTTGATAATTATGACGAAATGATGACGACTTTAAGTTAATTGGATAGCCCAGGCCGTCCTGACGGAATGAAATTTTGGATTTCTCAATAGATCGATGGTTATTGATGTTTTTTGGTGAAAGTCCAATACATGGTAGGGCCTTAGGAGGCCCATCACCGCTCCTACTATCCCCACACCACCCCCACCATCCCATCACCGTCCCTAAACCTTCTACCACCTCCCCCACCTTCCCATCACCGCTCCTACCCACCCCACACCTCCCCCACCATCCCATCACCGCTCCTACTTTCCCCACACCTTCTAACACCTCCCCCACCATCTTATCAACGCTCCTACCCTCCCCACACCTTCTAACACCTCCCCCCACCATGTTACCACCGCTCCTACCCTCCCCACATCTTCTAGCACCTCCCCAACCATCCCATCAACGCTCCTTCCCTCTCCACACCTCCCCCGCCATCCCATCACTGCTCCTACCCTCCCCGCACCCCTCAACCATCCAATCACCGCTACTACCCTCCCCACACCATCTTATCACCGCTCCTATCCTCTCCACACCTTCCACCACCTCCCCCGCCATCCCATCACCGCTCCTCCTCTCCCCCAACATCCCATCACCGCTCCTACCCTTCCCACACTTCCCCAACCATCCCATCACAGCTCCTACCCTCCCCGCACCTGCCCCACCGTCATCACCGCTCCCACCCTCCCCACACCTTATACCACCACCCCCACCATCAAAAAGGTTGAAAATGGCAAAAGCAAATTTCGAATTTCTCATTATTGGTGTTTTTTGGTGTCACGTCCTACCGATATTTCCCAAATTTTCACTATATGTACAGGTTAGGGCCTGAGAAAATTCAATTTTGGGAGTTCCACTTCCCTACTCCCTTCAATGTATATGGAGAGAGAACGTTTATGTATATAGTCACAAAAATTTGGAATGAGTTACCAATAGAATTAATATATAAGGAAAAGACTAAAAGAACAAAACATTTAATAATTAATTACATTATAAATAAATACATAGAAAGGTAGCGTGTAAAAAAGTTGTAAAAGGATAGAAGCTCTGCCACCTCAACGACTAGAATGAAATGTAAAGGAAAAAAAATTTATAACATTTATTTTAAAAATTTAAAAGGAAATTGTTTAATTTAGGAACCAGTCGATAGGTAGCACTACCTGGCTGGACCTGTTTTTTTGTAAATATGTATTGTTTAATAAATAAATAAATGAATAAAAAATAAATAAATAAAGAAAAAAAATCCGCTAAAAATCCATGAAGTTTTAAAGGTAAAAATTGTTCTTGAGCTAGAAAATCAATGAAAATTTCTTTTTCCCAAAAATTAGTTTTATTGGCTCTTTTCGGGGCCACCGAAGTATGGAGTGGGGGAAACTCTTGGGCCAATAGGAGGGCTGTAACCCCACCGCCAAAAGGAAGCCCTTTTTCAACTTTTATGCATAAAATACATCAAGAACGAATTTACTGTTGTCTATGTTTATAATTACATGGAATTATTGAAACATCGAAATGCATAAAGAATCAGACAGAGTTCTAATTTGGGATGAAATTTGATAAAAGAAGAAAGATGAATCATCTTTAAAATTCGTTATCGTACGTCTCCCCTCCCCAAGAATTCTTGAGTTTTTCACTTTTTCTCTCTCTCCCACTCGTCTATTTACTTCTCTCACTCTCCTTGAAGTAAATTGCTCGTTGAAACGAGAATTTTTTTTCTTCATTTTCTCTCTCCCTCACTTTTCGAGACGTACAGAGAAGGTTACGATGTCCAGTTGATCAATTGCATTTGACCTGCGAGATTCTAATGAGGCTTCCCAATTACGTTTATTTTTTCGCGCCGTTTTTTCTGGCCAACGCCCGCTCGGAAAGCGTCCACCAAGACCCCACAAGTCTCAACTTCACCATAGACGCCACCGCTCAAATCAAAGTAGGAAAATTTTATTTTTTCAATTATACAAATTGACCCTCAAAATTTACATAAAATTACAATTCGAAGAACCCCATTAAGCCAATACTTTTTTCTGGAGGTTCTTGCGGCCTCTGCGCACTTATGGGGTCTAGTGCTGTGGCCTATACATAGGACAAACCTATAGTTTTTTTTGTTTTGCTTTTTTACTGCCTTTTTTAAAAATTTTAATATCTATGCCTGTTGTAGTCGAAAAAAGCTTTTAAAAATTATAATTTTTTATCCTTGAAAAATATAAAAAAATTTTTTTTTTGATGTTCTGAAGCTCATTTTTTAGACAAGGAAATATAAAAAGGCTACACGAGCCTTGAATTTGGAGTGCACTCGAGTTTTATGAATAGGAAATTTTTTTTTTCTCCATTGTGTACGTCATATGCAGTAAAAATGCACCCAATCCATCACTCGGCGACGATTTTAAATCTTTTTTGTTATTTCATTTCACACGCACGAGTTCCAAAAACGATTGGTCGATGATATCGAAGCACCAAATTAAAAAACGGTCGATATCGTTATAATATCGTGATTGATAATGGTTATTTTTATCGTTTTTTAATAAAAAAGGGTTTATTTATATGCGTGTTTTGTCGTCAAAATGGATCGATTAGGTTGAAATTGTGCGTCTGCCACTGACCCCCTTAAGAGTTGCATCACTCCCTGAATGGAATAGTAAATTCAAACAATCTTTGAATTATAATGAATTCTCGTAAGGTGGAAAAAAGAATAGCTCTAACCTTATAGCCCCTACAGCTCCCAAACGGCTGGACCGAATCGGACAAAACATTGATGGATTTTCAGCTTTTTTTATAAGCTTTCATTTTGTACAAAGTGGTCAAGTCGATAAAACCTATAGTTCTGAAGATATAAGCAAAAAACCGTAAAAAATACCAACTTTTTGACTTTTTTTGCGATTTTGAAACACTTCCGGGGAAAATTTTTTGACAGCAAACCTCATATTTGTAATCAGCGACCCAAAGAACAGTATGATGGAGATTACGGCTGTTATCTACATTTTAGATAAAATTACCTATGTTTTGGGATGCACAATATGAGGATCGAAAAAAATAACTCATTGATTTATGTTTATTAGGCTGCCATGTAACAAGATAAGATTGCATTTTTAACTTTATCACACTCAAATATTTTCGATAATTTTTTTTCCCCGAAGTAAAAATTGAAGTTTTTTGATCGCCTGTAAAAACTTGTCTGCTGGACCGATTTTAGCAAACTTTTTTTTTAATCGACGCAGAATTTAGTCTTCTTTAATTTACTACTAAAGCGTTTTCCATATAAAATGTCTCGTTTTCGAGTTATATGCAGAAAACTGAAAAAAACTTACATTTATTGGCACTCTTCAAAAACATGATATGGGGACCAAAATTTCGTTTCTTTATTTTTAATTTTGTGGAAGATAAATCAGAGGTGTCGGTTCTTATAAGGGATCGGCCATATTTGGCTACCCATGCCATATTCGAATTTTATATCTCAGTGGTACCAGCATTTCTGCAACATCCTATCACATGACCGAACATCAATGACCGAATTTCCACTTGGGAATCGAGGAATGACGATTTCCAAGGCCAACTTTTTGTTATTCATCTGGCAAAGTTCATTGGCCACAAAAAAAGGGGTCATTTTTAAACATCGATATCTCCTGAACGGCTGAACCGATTTAGGCTTTTGGAAGCTCATTAGACGCAAAATTTAATAATCTTTCTTTTTTTACTTGGTAGTCAAGTCGCTAAAATGCATTGTTTTTGAGCTAGAGATTAAAAAACTGAAAAAAGTCGTAATTTTGAAAAAACCGGCCAATTTGGAACTTTATCAGTTTTTGATCTCTAGCTCAAAAACGACGCATTTTAGCGACTTAAGCACTAAGTACAAAAAGGAAGATTATTAGATTCTGCTTCTAATGAGCTTTCGAAAGCCAAAATCAGTCCAGCCGTTTAGGAGCTATCGATGTACAAAAATGACCCTTTTTTTAGGCCGGTTTTTGATGGCTCTCATTTATGGCCTTAAAAAATGGGTCATTTTAGAACATCGGTATCTCCTGAACGGCTGAACCGATTTTGGCTTTTGAAAGCTCATTTGACGCACAATTTAATATTCTTTCTTTTTGTATTTCGTGGTCAAGTCGCTAAAACGCATTGTTTTCGAGCTAGAGAGCAAAAACTGAAAAACGTTCCAAATTTGGCCGGTTTTTCAAAATGGCGGACGACGCAAAATTGGATTTAGAACTAAATAGCCTAAACAAGAGGAAAAAAATAAGGCACCTTTTGCAATTTCAAACTATCTTTTGTTGAAGGATGCCGTTGAAGATGTTAAAAAGTTGGATGGATCATGGATGTTTCTGCAGGGATTCGCTGCATCCTTTTCGATGATCATCGTCTCCGAAATAGGGGACAAAACTTTCTTTATAGCAGCTATAATGGCGATGAAGCAAAAACGTCTGACCGTGTTCATCGGAGCGACATTAGCTTTGACCACAATGACGATATTATCAGGTTCAAAAAAATCATTTTCGTCAAAATGAGTTTTTCTTTTAGTCGCTTTTGGATCCGTGGCGGCTCTGTTCCCTAGAATGTACACTCGATACATCTCGAGTGCACTTTTCGCAATTTTCGGCCTGAAAATGATCAAAGATGGAATAAACGCGAAGCCAGACGGGGTCAAAGAAGAGATGGAGGAAGTCCAGACAAAACTGCAAGAGAAAGACGAAGAGGTAATAGATTTTTTATCAAAACAATCGATTAATTTTTTTTAATTTTTTAGTTAGACAAAGAATTGAGCACTGAGAAAGACATCGAAACTCCAGATCCAATCAAAAAAGAAGTAAAAGAACAAAAAAAGATCATGGCCACCTTGCGTGTAATATTGCAAGCATTCACATTAACATTTTTAGCCGAATGGGGCGATCGATCTCAACTTTCGACAGTGATATTGGCTGCTACTGAGGTGCCTATTTATCTAAAACATTTGAAATCGATTATCTGCCACATTTTTAACCTTAAGAAAAAATGTGTCGAAGTAAACCCCCCTTAAATTTTAGCAAGGAATCGATTGGAATCAATAAATTTTCGATATGAGGTACAGGGTGCTCCAGAACGACCCTATCTTCGTTATTTTAGGTGCAAACCTTATGTTTTTACGATGGAAATCGATTTTGCGCTAATTTTCCAGTAAGTTTTACTTAAAACTATTTTTTGATAGGACCAAACGTTCCGAAGTTACGAATTGCTGGTCCATGTTGAAAGGCACAAACAGTGGAAAATTTTGGTCCTATCGAAAAAGTGATTTAAATAAAACTTACTGGAAACAAAGCTTAAAATCTATTTCCATCGTCAAAACATGGGGTTTGTATATAAAATAACGAAGTTTGGGGCACCCTGTATGTCAGATGCAAAAGTTATTGATGCCAATCGATTCCTTGCTAAAATCTAAGGAGGGTTTACTCGGATACTTTTTTTTCGTAAAGTCAACAGTCTGGCAGATAGGTCCACTTTTCCTTCATCTTACTTTTTTTTTTTTAGAACGTATTTGCAGTGACGTTAGGCGCTATTGCTGGACACTCTATCTGTACTGCTGCCGCAGTTATAGGAGGTCGAATGTTGGCTCAAAAAATATCGATACGAACAGGTTTTTCAAGTTTATCTATTTTTTTAAATCGAAATGAGTTTGGACTTTGTAAATTGTCTCTCACCCTTTGAAATGAGACTAGCCCGAACTCGATCGGACTAGTGGTTCTCCCTCATTGCTTGATTTACAAAAAATTAAAAATTTTGACCATCGATATCTCCTGAACGGCTGGACCGATCTGGACGCCGGAAATCTCGTTAGACGCAGAATTTTAAAAACTTTCTTTTTTAACTCAACAGTAAAGTCTCTAAAACGTATAGTTTTGGCGCTAGAGGTCAAAAACGTTTCGATTTGGGACCGATTTCCTAAATATGATAAATCAATTAAATCCAATTTTGCATTTCATTTAAGGTGGACCTCAATTTTTTTTTTGATCGCTTGTAAAAACATGTCTATTTGACCGATTTTAACAAACTTTTTTTTTAATCGACGCAGAATTTTGTCTTCTTTAATTTACTACTAAAGTGTTTTCCACATAATATGTCCCGTTTTCGAGTTATACGCAAAAAACCGAAAAAAACTCGTGGTTTTTTGGCTGCCAAAAGTCGTGCCGGAACGACATTTATTGGCACTCTTCAAAAACAAGTTATTGGGACCCAAATGGACCATTTAAATCAATAAAACTTATATTATGTAATATATATTATTAATGTTAATTTTTTTTCCTTTATTTCAGTATTGCTGACAGGAGGTGTTGTGTTTTTAATATTTGCAGTAACAACTCTTTTCTTCCAACCAATGTAGTCGAACAGTATTACCTTCTAGTTGAGCACGTTGAATTAATTTATAAGTATAAAAGGTTTTTTTTTCCACTTTGATGTGGCAAGTACAACGTGACTGATTAAAAAACGATTATATAACAAAGGAGAAAAAAAAGGTTAAGAAAAGAGCTTTCTTTTGAAGCGTCCTACTTGTAGTGAATTGATTTATTAATGAAAAGTACAACGAAATAATTGTTTAACATTTCGTTTAGGTATCTGATTCCTAATACAAAAGGCTGTGTACTTAATCGAGAGTGAAGATGCAAAATAATGACAATAATCGCCCTGGAGTAGTTTATAATTTCATGACTTTTCTTCAGAGAAGGTACTGCCCTTTCTAGAAATCGCACGCTTACGTGAAGGGCCTGGGGGAAAAAAGATGAAAGTCACATTTTGGCCGATTTTGAGATATTAGCACTATCTAAGGGCTGTGAAGGAGTACTATCATCTGGTAGAACAATGGGGAAAATAGATGAATGCTTCACACATAAGGAAATAGAAATCAGACTTTGTTTTTCATTTTTCTCGAAATCACTTTTTGGTCACTTTCATCTTTTTTCCCCCTGGAACTTCAAATAATTGTTGCACAGTATGTACCATCTTGATATTTTCTGTACCAATTTTCAGTTAAAAATGTAGTTTTTAATTTATTTTTTGATTCCTTCGAAATCCTAAATTAATAAACGTTAATTTAAGTCAATTTATAAGAAATTAAATTAGAAAGTAGGTTGGAAAAGTGTGCTGTTTATCTATGTGATATTTTTTATTGGTTGTAAGTATACCTAGTAGATAATAAAAAAAAAAAATTTGAATTTTGAACACAATAAATTTAATATTTTTTGTACCTATTTTCCTTTATTTAAAACCTTATTAAAAAAAAAGTTAAGTTTTAAAAGGGCTCCAAGTGTCCAAAAAGGATAAAAAAATCAAGCTATACAGGGCCCCTAGTACGCAAAAAAGATCAAAAATCAAGCTAAAAAGGGCCCTTTTCATTGTAAAGGAACAAAATCTGGTTAAAGGGGCCCCTCGTGTCCAAAAAAGATCCAAAATCTATCTTAAAAGGGCGCCTAGTGTCCAAAAAGGATCAAAAATCAAGCTAAAAAGGGCCCTTTTAATAGTGAAGGAACAAAATCTGGTTAAAAGGGCCCCTTGTATCCAAAAAAGATCAAAAATCAAGCTAAAAGGGCCCTTTTCATTGTTAAGGAACAAAATCTGGTTAAAGGGGCCCCTCGTGTCCAAAAAAGATCCAAAATCTATTGTATCTTAAAAGGGCCCCTAGTGTCCAAAAAGGATCAAAAATCAAGCTAAAAAGGGCCCTTTTAATAGTAAAGGAACAAAATCTGGTTAAAAGGGCCCCTTGTGTCCAAAAAAGATCAAAAACCTACCTAAAAAGGGCTCCTAGTGTCCAAAAATCAAGCTAAAAAGGGCCCTTTTCTTATTAAAGGAACAAAATCTGGTTAAAAGGGCACCTTGTGACCAAAAACCCACTTAAAAAGGGCCCCTAGTGTCCAAAAAGGATAAAAAATCAAATTAACCGGTGAGCGTTAACCGGTGAGCTTAACCGGTTATTCAAAATCCACCTTTCTGCGTCTTGCCTCCGTTTTGTTTACTGAAGTCTTCTTTACTGTTACCCACAATCAATGATAAGCGATATCACTTAACAGAGACGTTTTTTAATAAATCCACTCTTTTTGTACGTATAAATTGGTATTTTTATATTTTATTTTAATTTTTTTCTTTCAGCATGGCGGACTCCTCGACTCATGATTGCCTCCCTTGCCGCCTCGTGTCCACAGCCGCCGGCCTAGGCATCGGCTCATACCTTTATTATCAGGGACAAAAAATGCCAGGATGGGGAAAACCGATTTATTCTCTTTTGGGATTAAGTATGGAACCCTATTTCAAGTTCCAGGATGAAAAAAGATGAAAATGACCAAATTTTCTTTCAGGTTTCTGCGGATTAGGATTCGCTCGTCTATTCAACTACAGGCCTCCATTTTTCAAAGATTGAGATTTTGTAATTTCTTCCATTTTTTGAGTCAGAAACCAAAATAAAAAATTTAATGTCCTATTTATGTGCTTTGAGCCAAAATCTTCCTTACATTGTTGTAATGATTATTATATTATGTTGATGGTAATTAATTTTATAAAGAAAATTGTAAATTCTAATTGTGTAAATATTATGTAAAAATAATAAATAATTTTTTCTTTATGAAATAGGATTTTTGTTGGGTTTTGAGCAAAATTGGCTAATTTTTAGGTCGAAAAACGCAATTAAAACCAGTTTTTTCCTACCTTTTCCCTGATTTTCCTGTTAGGATCTGAATAATATACTGAAATGCTTTTCTTTTAAAATAGACATTTTATTTTATTTTTTTGAAAATATAAAAAAAAAAATTTTTAATTTGCTCAATCCCAGCCTGCCAATTCGAATAAACTTGAAGAATCGACACTTTCGGTCGAGCTGTTATCGAACTCGAACTTTTTCACTTCCATCACTTTAACCTCCTCTTCGCTTACGTCATCTTTGGTCTTTCCCTTCTTCTCTTTTTTGCTTTCACGACATTTGCGTTTGTGCTTTTTCTTTTTCTTGATCTAAAAAAAAATTAATATTTCAAGATAAAGTCAAAAATTTATGGAGGGGCACCCCATAACTCGAACTTTCTAAAAAGTTGATGCTCTACAGATCTCTCCACAAACACTAATGTACCTAAGTTACAATTTTGGGGAGGGAAAAAAATATATATATAGTATTGGTCCTGGAGCTTTCCCAGAGACACGAACTTTCTCAAAGGTCTACAGATTTCGGGGGATCCATAAATTTCGGGGGAAATGAATCCTTTTTTTCTAACATAACTTGAATTTCGTGATAATTTTATGAAAATAGTACTAATTCCGCTCAAACACATCATAATTACCTAATTAGTTAATTAATTAATTAATTTTTGAAAAAAAAATTTTTTTTTTTTTCAATCATAGGTAACATGAATTTGGTGATAATTGTCTAAAAATGGGACTAATTTCACTCATACACATTATAATTACCTAATTAGTTAATTAATTAATTTTTGGAAATTTTTTTTTCAATATAACTTGAATTTGGTGATAATTTTATGAAAATAGTACTAATTCCGCTCAAACACATAATAATTACCTAATTAGTTAATTAATTAATTAATTCATTTTCGGAAAAAAAAATTTTTTTTTCAGTCATAACTTGAATTTGGTGATAATTTTATGAAAATGGGAAAATTAAGTTAATTAGTCATAATTACCTAATTACATAATTAATTACCTAATTAGTTAATGAAATTTAATCGGGATCACGTGAAGATTATTTGGTTAAAATTTGGTGAAGATCGGACCGGTAGAAAGCCCGTAGCACATTTTTGCAAACTTTAGACAGACATATCTCCACCATTTTGTCGAATTTCAAAAATCGCTCTCGTCACTTTCAAGATAACCACGAAAGGAAGATTGTGTGAAAATTTCGTGAAAATCGGATGAAAATTGTGGCCGTGAAGTGTTCCGGAAAAAAAAAGGCGACGGACGGCCGGACGGACAAACAACAGACAAAGTCATGTCCGGCAAAGATCAAAAGTCAGTTTGACCCTAGGGGGTCTGGAAGAACCTTCCCCAAAAACCCGAATCCGACGGTAATACAATAACTTCTCTTTGAGAAAGTTAAAATAAAGGTGAGTTACCATTTAACTTTTTTCTCTATCATCAACCGTTTTCGAGTTAACCTGGGGGGACACTAGTAATTTGATACCCTGTGTATATATATATAAAATGTAAAAAAAAAAATATATATATGTATATAGAAAAAGTTAATAGCTTACTTTAGTCGATATAGTGGAATCGGTGCTTTCCATTGATTCAAAACCATTGGCCAATAATTTCGGTCCCATAGGAGCAGGCGAGGACAACGAACTATCCGAGAAGTCAATTCTTTCTTTCTCAATCTGAAAATTTCTTATTATCAAACTTAACAAAATCAAACGATAACCTTGGCTAATGCCAATAAGCAAAGCCATTAAAGAAAAAAGAAAACCTTAAATTTTTTCACTCCATTATGATCGCCAATGTCTTTACGTTTTAATTTCTCGTGGTCCTAAAAATCGTAATTATTTTGATTTATGAAATAACAAAGTTATACATTGATTTCGACAAGGTCAAATAAGTTCGCAATAGGAAGGCACATCGGTGTTGAGGAATTGAACAATTTATAATAAAGGTCGATCAAAATGCATCTCAATCTTGAGTCGTTGGAAAGCATGTTGCTGAAATTTGATCAATTAGAGAAGTTTACGGGGCGGCCTGGATTACTTGAAAAGTCGCCAAAGATGTTCCACTAGTTGGGGAGAGTTGAGCTTTTTTTGGCTGCGAAATAATGGATTTTCAACGAGCATTTTGACAAGTTGGATTCTAACTCCGGGATCTTGATCGTTTTCTATGATATCCAGGAGGAATTCTAAATCATTCCATTGACCGTCGATGACTGTATAGTCGACCAGAGCTTCTAGGGCACTAAGTCTGACATCTAAATGGAAATTAATTTATCCGATGAGATATGAGCTACTTACCAGCAAACTGACCGTAAGCGGCGTATGTTTTGAACAAGTTTGGGCTGCTTGGAAGATGTCCAAACCTTTGGAGTTTGCGGATTGTTTTTAAGCAGGCGGCCGTCACCACTAGTTTGTAGCATGGAAGGACTTTTTCCAAATTCAAACATTTGGTTATTTCTTCGAGTACTAAATGGGTGTCGGGTGACAGCGATTGTGGTGTTATTTGTGCACTAAAAAATTGGATTTTTATTTTTATTTTTATTTTTTTTTTTTTGAAAAAAAAATGTGGTTACCCTTGTTGGACGACGATGGGTGTCACTGTATTGCCAAGTGCGGTGATTAATGCGGCGCGGTAATAGTTGTCGGAATTCTTATTTTTTGAATTGTCGTTGTACTTAAAAAGGTCGAGGATCAATTGGAAAACTTCGGGAGGGCAAAGGCCGAAGGTGTTTCTTAAGCCAGACATTGCGACTGGAATTGCCTGCAAAAGAAAGATATTTTGGAGGATTACACCCTTTGCCTCACCCCCCTGGGATAGTGGGTGGTTATACAGGGTATTACAAATAACTTGAATTTGAGCGATTTGTAGTTGAAGAGCCAAACGTGTTGCATGGGTCCAAATTTATTAAAAAGAGCCCAAAAAAGCAAAATATGAATCCCAAAAGGACTAAAACAGTGTCACATAGATCCAAACAAAAAAAGAGCCCAAACAATCAAAATATGGGTCCCAAATGGACTGAAACAGTGTCACATGGGTCCAAAAACATTAAAAACAGCCCGAAAAGTCAAAATATTGTTCAAACCAGTCTCTCAGGGGTCCACATACTTGAAAAACAGTCCAAACAAGCAAAATATGGGTCCAAAATGGTCTAAACCATTCTCACGTTGGTCCAAACTCATAAATAAGAGCCTAAACAAGCTAATATGGGTCCAAATTGGTCAAAATGAGGTCTAAACCAGTCTCCCAAGGGTCCAAACACATCAAAAATAACACAAACAAGCAAATTATGGGCCCAACCTGCTCTAAAAGTGGTCCAAACCAGTCTCACATTGATCCACACATTTAAAAAAAACCCAAACAACCAAAATATGGGTCTAAACTGGTACAAAAGGAGTCAAAACCAGTCTCACATTGGTCCAAACTCATAAATAAGAGCCTAAACAAGCTCAGAATGGGTCCAAATTGGTCTTAAAGAGGTCTAAACCAGTCCCACATGGGTCCAAACACATCAAAAATAGCCCCAACAAGCAAAATATGGGTCCAACCTGCTCTAAAAGTGGTCCGAACCAGTCTCACATTGATCCACATATTCAAAACAGCCCAAACAACCGAAATAAGGGTCCTACCTGGTACAAAAGGAGTCCAAACCAGTCTCACATTGGTCCAAACTCATTAATAAGAGCTCAAACAAGCTAAACGTGGGTCCAAATTGGTTAAAAACAGTGTCACATGGGTCCAAACACATCAAAAATGCCACAAACAAGCAAATTATGGGTCCAACCTGCTCTAAAGGTTGTCCAAACCAGCCTCACATTGATCCACACATTCAAAAAAGTCCAAACAACCAAAATATGGGTCCAAACTGGTACAAAAGGAGTCTCAAATTGGTCCAAACTCATAAATAAGAGCCTAAACAAGCTTTATGTGGGTCCAAAATGGTTTAAAACAGTGTCACATAGGTCCAAACACATCAAAAATAGCCCAAACAAGCAAAATATGGGTCCAACCTGCTCTAAAAGTGGTCCAAACCAGTCTCAAATTGATCTACACATTCAAAACAGTCCAAACAACCAAAATATGGGTCCAAATTAATCTCAGATTGGTCCAAACTCATAAATAAGAGCCCAAACAAGCTAATATGGGTCTAAATTGGCCTAAAAGAGGTATAAACCAGTCTATGGGGGTCAAAACCTACAATAGTGAAAATAAATGAATGATTTAAAAGCAATTCACTGGCAACATACATAAAGTTGAAACTTACCTTTTGCAAGAAATAACCTTGAAGGTTTTGAAAATTATTTAGCTTAATAATATGCGGGCATGAGAGAGAACCGTAGAGCTTTCTGAAAATGGCAAGCATCGCCGGAGGTCCAGTCGATTGGGTAACCATTAAGTTGGCCACCTAAAATGAGATTTCAATTTCGTCATATTTTCGATTCTTGAGCAAACCTTTGTCAAACAAAAAGCAGCAGCGCATCTCACTTGGACGTACGCTTGTTCGTTTTCGATGGTCGCTTCGAGTGCCGCTCGAGTGCTACTCGACGGAAATTTCTCCAAAGCGGCAATCGCCTCAAATTGAGCGGTGACGTCCCTTTCATGCCTCAGTTGGTACTGCCATTGATAATCTGGCTGCTCGATAACGCAAGAGCGGACCAATGTCATCTCCGGATCAACTCGGATCCACAAAACAGGAGAATCATTATCCATAGCAGAAAAATCCATATCGACCTCTTCACCTGTACAAAGAGGAATCTTCTTTTTCTTATTCCTGCGGCTTTTCGAATGGCATATTATATCAGCTTTGGCGACCGTCCCTTCAATTTGAAGCATGTGGCGAAAAGTTCCATCCAACTCTTGTATCGTCACCAGCAAAGGTCCTAAATATTTCTTAATCCCTTTATGCATCGTCGCATCTTGCCTGATTTCCAATTCCACAGTATTCCTGCGAAATGTTAATAAATGTATGTATATATATATATATATATATATATATATATATATATATTTTCAAAATACCTTTTTCTATGAAAAACAAACTGCATATGGAACTTAGCATGACCTCCTGTGCGGACCCATTGGTCGATAAAAACTGTCATATCTTTTCCAGTTACTGTAAAAATAGCTTTTGAAAATGCATCCGTGCTGACAAGCATGTGTGACCAAAGTCCCGATGATAGTTTTTGAAGTGCAGCATTACAAGCGAGGGACAAATTTTTGTTTAAAACCTTTAAAAATTAATAGATTTTATGGGGAAAAAATAATACTTGGAGCAAAAGTTCGTAGCCGATTCTGTGTTCGAGCATTCGGATGATTAAATGCGATTTTTTTCGGACGACTTCCATATAGAGCGGGGAAATGGTGTGAAGACTTTTTAAAGGAAAATGGAATTCTTCCTTTTTTGGGAGGGAATCTGGAAGTGATGGCCCGGACGGCGGCTGACTAGGATCCAGGACTATCCCACCATACTCTTCCTCGTACTTGATCACATCTAGCAAATCCTGGAAAATATGATTGACCTAATTATCCAGTCCTAGGCCCGAAAAGGTGCGGTTTTTTCCTGTTTTTTGCCAATATCTCAAAAACCGTAGGTCGTAGGCGAAAAAGTTTTAAGCACAAAATTAAAGATTTTTAAATTTTCTACAATTTTGAACTAAACAGATTTTTTGTGGGACCAAACCCATCTGAGCTGCAAGCCGATAAAAAAACAGGGTTTTCAATTTTGACCTTAAAAGGAGAGAAGCCCTCATCTAATCAAAAAGTTTATTTAGTAAAAGTTGTAGATAATTTAATTACATTTTAATAACTACTCACATAAAGGAATTAACAATTAATAGGAAAGAGTGGGGGTAAATTAAAAAAAAAATCATTCCAAAATTCAAATTTCAAGGTCTTCTGAGCAAAAAAAGTTTTTTAAAAATTTCCCTCCACTCTTTCATAATTCTCTACAACTTTTACTAAATAAAATTTTTGATTAGATGAGGTCTTCACTCCTTTTTAGGTCAAAATTGAAAACCTCGTTTTTTTTATCGCCTCGTAACTCAGATACGTTTGATCCTACAAAAAATCTGTTTAGTTCAAAATTGTAGAAAATTTAAAAATCTTTAATTTTGTGCTTATAATGTTTTCACCTACGACCTACGGTTTTCGAGATATTGGCGAAAATCAAAATCGCCCCAGGCGTAGATTGACTGGATTAAACAGAATTTTGGTGATCATGTGAAAAAAATTACTTTATGGACTTTTTCATTGTAGGAGTTCTTCCCGAAGCATTTTTTCAGATATAAACCGCAGAGATAAGACGAAAGGCCTTTCGTAAGCCAAGCATCGTACCACTTCTGCATGGAAATAAACGATCCGAAAAATTGCTCCGCTATAGCCTGCGCCATCGCCGTCCTCGTCAGGTAATGTTGATCAATAATCGAAGGCGGATGAAGGTTATTCGTACTCAAAATACTCATCGTAGCATAAGCAGATGAAGGTTCCACAGTTTCATCCACAAAAACCTGCTTGTAACAACTATAAGGGTACCGAGTTCCCAAAACATCCTCATAAAATTCAAACGCTTCGTGCATAGTTTGGACGGAAGATTTCAAAACTTCGGCCAATCCGGGAAGGCAAAAATGAGTCACTTCGTGCATAGAAGGATCCACAAATAATTCAAAAGGGCTGAAAAAAAACATGAATAGAAAGAACAATTTGGCTTTTTTTTATTACCCGACGGCAAGTGCGATATTTGGAGCAGCCGTGGGAACGTTTAGGTTATAATAAAACGTTTTTCTTCGCATGTCTGGAGTATAGATGACTTCTATCAGCTCACCACATGAAACAGCCGTCATATTATCATCCACGGTGAACTCAAGTCGCCATAAACATGGTTCAGCATAGCTGTCCACACAAGGAAACCAAAGCCTTGAAGAACTTTCATAGCAGTACGTATACAAATGGGCACCCCGCTAAAAGTTAATTTTTAAAAAGATGCTTTTTTGAAAAATTTACCTCAGCGAGGGTCCCTTCTCCTTCCGGAATGATGAAATGTACCCCGCCATTGGGATTTTCCAAGCTGAATTCTATACAAACCCGTACACTTTTACCCACAATTACATAACCCTCGGCTTCATGAGGAATCTTTATAATAAGCTCTCCTCCATTATTGTCTGCATCTGTTTGAAGTGCAGCGTTTAAATGAGATTTCGAAAACTGCCCCAAACTCCTCCTAAAATTCAGAAATGCTGTACAATTTCTCAACGGAAATGCGCAGTCCACAATTTTTGAGGTTTTAACGATATACAGTGACTCACGAAATTGATCACATCAACATATTTATTTTAAATAAATATTGAGAACCGACTTGTGTTTTGCCAAAAGGACTTAAATTTTTTCATAGATAACAAAACTAAGCCCTATTTTTTAATCCTTAAGAGTTCTTTCGTCTCAGTCACAAAAGATATTTTCTTATTCTCGTTTTAGTACACCCTGTTCACTTGATCAAATTTGTGAGTTAGTGAAATTTTTGAAAATAATATTTCAAAATCGTCAATTTTTGTGATTTTTTTTCTTCCAAGTTATCATAAACGATCTAATATCAGTCACAGTAGTTTATTTTGTATTAGAAACAAATTGGAAGTCAAGTTGAATATTTTACAACGATCACTACAATAATCTTAAATTTTCAGTGAAGCCAATCGAACCGTGTGGAGGAATGGAAATCTCACCAAAGAGCGCTTCAGTCCGATGGAAAATCTCATCACGATATTTGAGCCACAGTTCTGATTGCTCAGTGGTCCTTCATAAGTAAAATAAGAAATACTAGCAGGCTATTTGGCGGGTAGGATTCAAAAAAACACAAGCTGGAGGAAAACCCATACTTTCTGATGGCCTAAAGCGCGCGTCAGTTTCGTTCGTCACTCCCTCCCCACTCGATCATGAGACCGGAGGACAATGCCGGCATCAACTACAAAAAAGCAACTAAAAATCGTAGATGATATGGATATTAGTCGCTGAGGGCGCGTCGCCGTCGCGTCCATGTCCTGAGGGCGCGGGTCTGGGGTTTACGCGGAAGAGCTAAGGTTAAAAAACACCATGTACTAACGCCTAGCTTAGGGACACAAACAACTTAGATTTTCTTTTGCCCAAAAACGATTCCCACTTTTTACAGCAAAGTGATTGGGCACGTAGTTCATAGTGTAGTATGGTCTGATAGAGACCAAATTAATAGGTTTGGTCAGATGGCCTAGAGAATGGGTGTGGAAAAAACGGACGAGGTGAAAAACCACTAACACCAAGGCACATTCAACCCAACCATCAAATATCTGGAGCGAGGCGGTCCCCGAGTTGCATATCGGCTATGGGGTCTGTTTTATGGCGGCCGAGGTGTTACCCCGCGTAACATCGAGAAAATAGATAGATGGAAAGGATGAGGCCGTTGACTACGTCGTCGACACTTTTAAACAGACAGTCCTCGAAGGAAGCTTATAAGAAAGCTAAACCAGCAGCAAGAAAGACCAAAGACGTGCAGTTTGGTCAGCAGAGATAACGACCAAAAACACACACGGGGCTAGGGTACTAAAAAGTGTCTAGAGATCCTATAAAATCACTGTCCTCTGGACCTTGTGCTCCTCAAGTCCCGGACTCAAACCCTACTCGAAAACCTCTTGCGGCTCAGCATCAGTCACGAGACTGAGTATCGCTGATTTCACTGATGGTGCTAGAGCAACCAGTACGCACAGCAATCTCGTGGGCGAAAATAGTTGTTGGTGAAAATTGGCACAAAATACCACGCAGCCCGACAATGTATGCACAAATGGTAAATAGTATGCCAGAGACGTGTTAAAAAGCACGTGTCACTGGACGCTAACAAGTACACTAAGTATAAATGCATACTTTTGGCTACCGTCAAAAACACAATATTTGATCCACTTGATAAATATTTCAAATTACCATGTAACTAAGCGATGAATAAACTGTTTATTGTGCAATAAATTATATATTATTCCTGTAGTTGAGCTATACCCAAATAACATTTTTAGAAAAACCTATTATAGTAAAATAAACACATTTTTTATTAGGAGTAACGTATGAAACGCTAGTCAATTTTGGCATGGGACTGTGATCAATTCAGTGGATGGTACCCTCGTAAATATCACACATGTAGATAAAATTGGTCAATAATTGTGGAAATTATGGGGGGAAAATTGACGTACTCTTTTCCAGGACATATGTCCAAGAATGGATCGAAATATTCGAAAGTTGCTTCGATGGTGTCGTTGAAACATATTCTGTATATGCGGCATTGCTTCGCATTCAACCTGATGGTTTTGAGGTTTTCTTTAAGAGGGACCAATGTTAACTCGACCGCTCCCTAAAATGAATAAAATGTTTTCGGTTTTATGGCCACTGAATGAACTTTTCAAAAGTTATCGAGTAAATAGTTTAGTGCTTACGATGATGCTTTTTCGTTGAAAATTGATTCCTGTCAGGCTCACAGTTTGATGGGACGTGCATGGAAAAGATAAATAAATAAGATAAGATAAACAAATAAATACCGACATTCCAGGTTATATTATGAGGACTAAAATGTCCAAACCAACCGAACTACCTAAACTGTCCAAACCACCTCAACTGCCTAAACTGCCCAAACAACCTAAACTGCCTGAAATGCTCAAACCAACCGAACTATCTAAAGTGCCCAAACTGCCTGAACAGCCAAAACCACACTAACACCTAAACTGCCCAAACCGACCGGACTACGTAAACTACCTAAGCTGCCTGAAATGCCCAAACCAACCGAACTACCTTAACCACCTAAACTGCCTGAAATGTCCAAACCAACCGAACTAACTAAACTGCCTGAAATGCTCAAACCAACCGAACTACCTAAAGTGCCCAAACTGCCTGAACAGCCAAAACCACACTAACACCTAAACTGCCCAAACCGACCGGACTACGTAAACTACCTAAGCTGCCTGAAATGCCCAAACCAACCGAACTACCTAAACCACCTAAACTGCCTGAAATGCCCAAACCAACCGAACTAACTAAACTGCCTGAAATGCTCAAACCAACCGAACTACCTAAAGTGCCCAAACTGCCTGAACAGCCAAAACCACACTAACGCCTAAACTGCCCAAACCGACCGGACTACGTAAACTACCTAAACCACCTAAGCTGCCTGAAATGCCCAAACCAACCGAACTAACTAAACTGCCTGAAATGCTCAAACCAACCGAACTACCTAAAGTGCCCAAACTGCCTGAACAGCCAAAACCACACTAACGCCTAAACTGCCCAAACCGACCGGACTACGTAAACTACCTAAACCACCTAAGCTGCCTGAAATGCCCAAACCAACCGAACTACCTAAACTGCCCAAACCACCTCAACTGCCTAAACTGCCCAAACAACCTAAACTGCCTGAAATGCTCAAACCAACCGAACTATCTAAAGTGCCCAAACTGCCTGAACAGCCAAAACCACACTAACACCTAAACTGCCCAAACCGACCGGACTACGTAAACTACCTAAGCTGCCTGAAATGCCCAAACCAACCGAACTACCTAAACGCCCAAACTGCCTGAAATGCCAAACCCCAAACAACTAAACTGCTGAAATGCCCAAACA
>JAGWEN010000870.1:0-52052 GCA_018703685.1 Orius laevigatus | reverse complement strand
AAAACATAATCAATAGAGGTCCCTTCACAAAACTTATGTCTAGCGAAAACATAATCTGCAAGGTTTAGGTTTAAGCTTTTTCCTGTCCAAGAGAGTAAAAACTTTGAGTTATGCGACGCTTACTACTCAGAAAATACACTTGAAAAGTGCTGCTCGAACTTGCGTCAAAATTTTCTTCTTCAAATGTTTATTTTGAGGTTTTTGACGAAAATTGACTACCTTAAACGCTTGACTTTTAAGGTTTTTAGCCGAAAAAATTGGCCTCATAAACAGATAACCTAAGTATGAGGTTTTTTCACAAAACAAAATTCGATTTACAAATGTTGTGCATTTTGAAAAGGTTTTGACATTTGGACTGTGAAACGTTGATTTTGAGGCTATGTCGAAAATGCGTCTCTGAAGCATTGTTGAGGTGACTATTTGGGCTTTATAAATGTTGATTTTGAAGTTTGTTGACAATTTGCTCTTGATACCTTGATTCTTGACGGGAAAAATTGTCTCTTTTCGAGGTTTTGAAATGCAAAATTTGGCTTGTCAAATGTTTATTTCGACAGTTTTTGACACAAAAATTTGAACGTGGATTTTGAGTTCTGTCCTTTATGGCGAAAAATTGTGTACTCTTAAAACCTTCATTCACTGAGCAAAAATTTGGATTTACAAATGTGATTTTGGAGATTTGTTATGACGAAAAATTTGTGTTTTTTCAATCATTTCGGCATGCAGATGTCAATTTGAAGGTTTTGACAAAAGATTTGTTGTCGTGAATTGTTTTGGACGAACTAAAATTAGGCTCTCAACAACCTTGATTTTGCGAAGTAGGTTTTTGATGTAAGATTTGTTGGCATATAATTCTCTTCATTACGGTGAATTTTTGGTTTTAAAAGTAGCCAAATTTCGCACACAAATTTCCCATTCCGGCTCCATACTGATAGGTTTAAAGAAGCCCAATTCGTCATATATTGCCCCTAAATTTTCAACCGTACAGTTTAACGGGCCATGCTATAAATGGATGAACAAAAGGTTTAAAAAGAGCAAAAACATAGGTATACCCACTTTATTGCTTTTCTATTTGCATACATTTACTTTCTGTTAACATGACGACTAAACAAAATTGTCGTGAAACTAAAGAAGAAAAAACAGTACCTAAATGAAATAGAATTGTTAAAAACACCAATAAGCGGATAAGGCTGCTAAGGGGGTATAGAGTAAAGTTTCTCTTTTAAGACTACAAAACCCATGCGGTAATTCTGTTCCATTTAATTATGTGAGCCGATGCAAAAAAGACGACTACATTAAAGAAATACTGCTATTGTATAAATGGAGAAATACAAATATAAACCACCAATACTGAATAACAAATTTTGATATTGTCAAAAATACGAAACTCACAATACTGATACGCCAGAAGAATAAGGCCACTTGTAGAAGCGTCAAATGCTTTGTTTCAATAATTGGAATGCTACAAGACAAAAAAATAAGTAGATAGAACAATAATAACAACTCTAAGGAATACTGTGTGTGTAAATAGATTGATATTAAGGGCATTCAACAACGGAAACAATATGTAAACAAATGTTCAACAAGCTATAAGATTTGAGATGAAAGACTAACAACAAATACATCGAAAAAAATAAATATTTCTCAATGGATTGAGCAACCATAAATGATTTTTCTTGTACTAATTTCATGATAGATTAAATAGCAGGGATGTATCGGGACTGTAAGGGACTTTGTTGGTGCACTAGTGAAACCCTTATGTTGATATACTATAACTTTCTTGTCTTTGATCACGAAATGGAACGATGCTACATTAAAAGGATATAGGGGATTTAACATGTTTTCAAATGGATCGACTGCTACGTTGATGTTCCCTTTGCGGATTTCCCAGTAACAGTCTTGTACTGCCGCGACCTTGGCGGACGTTTTCACGGAGGATTTAATCCAAAGCGCGTTCTCTTAGTCTCGTCTCTCGTAGTCGCGCCAAAATCTTGTTTAAGCATACTGAAAAACAAGAAATGAGAGATGAGAAATGGAAATGCGAGGAAATACGCAAGGTAGGACACTCGGTGCCTTAAACATGGTAATGACGAATTAAAAAGGGTAAATCAATGAAAAAGAGTCAACAACAAAGCAATTGTAGTGCCAAAATTAAACATCTAGAAACGACGGGTACGATATTTGTAAAATAGCTTAAAATGGGTGCCCCGGTATGGGTCAATATCTACACTAAAAGAACAACATTGGGTCAATAGAAATTGATAATAGATATCTACCAAAAAGGTCGATATCATCTTAAAAGGGTCAATATTTAAACTAAAAGGGTCAATATCAACTAAAAGGTCAATATCTAAACTAAAAGGGTCAATATCTATCATAAAGGGTCAATATCTACACGAGGACTATGTCGTAACCAAAAGGCTCAACATCTTTAACGGGTCAATATCTAACACAAAAAGAGTCAACATCCAAACTAAAAGGTCAATAGCTATCTCACAAGGGCGATATACGTATCTCAAAGAGTCGAATCTATCTCAACAACGAGGTCGCATATCTATCTCAAAAGGTCGAACATCATCTCAAAAGGGTCATAGTCTCTCTAAAAGGGTCAATATTCAACTTAAAAGGGTCAATAATCAACTTAAAAGGGTCCATATGACATACATAGAACCTATATATCTGAAGAATAATATGTATAACCTGGAAGGGTCAACATCTAACCTAACATGGTCACTATATAAAACTGACAATGTTTTTTAACACCAAAGGATCAATATCTACTAAAGGGGTCAATATCTGTAAACTGGGCCAATATCCAACATTGCGACTACGAACGATATGGACAAGGCCCCTATAACAGCTGGGACATTATCAAAAAGGGTCGATATCATAACCAAAAAGGGTCACTATCTACCTAAAGGGCAAGATATACACTAAAAGGGTCATATTTAACCTAAAAGCGTCAAACATCTACCAAAAAGGGTCAATATATCAAGAGGATCAATAAATGACTTGGGGTAAATGGTCAATATCTAACCTGAATCGGTCAATATCTAACATAAAAGGTCCGTAACTAACCTAAGAGAGATCGATAAATAAATAACCACATATTTTTGCCAAAGGAGTCCCCTTCCTAATAACTAAAGCTAAAGAGGTCAGATATCGTAACTAAAGAGTCAATATCTAACATAAAGAGTCCGTAAACTAACCGTAAGAGATCGATAAATAACATAGAGGTCATACTAAAGCTAAAGAGTCAATATCTAGCTAATAGGTCAATATCTAACATCAAAGGGTCCGCCATCTAACCTAAGAGATCGATAAATAAGCATAGAGGTCAATAACTAAATGCTCAAGGTCAATATCTAACCTAGAGTCAATATCTAACATAAAAGGTCCGTATCTAACCTTAAGAGATCGATAACACTACATAGACATCGTCCATACTAAAGCTAAAAGGTCAATATCTTAACTAAAAGAGTCCATATCTACACTAAAAGGTCCGCATCTAACCTAACGCAGATCAATAAACATAACATAAAGGGTCATAACTAAGCTAAAAGGGTCAATATCTAACCTAATAGGTCAATATCTAACATAAAAGGGTCCGTATCTAACCTTAAGAGATCGATAAAATAACATAGAATGGTCAAAACTAGCTAAAAGAGTCAATATCTTACTAATAGAAGTCAATATCTAACATAAAAGGGTCCGCATCTACCTAAAGAGATCAATAAATAACATAAAAGGGTCAATAACTAAGCTAAAAGGTCAATATCTAACCTAATTAGGTCAATATCTAACATAAAAGGGTCCGTATCTAACCTTAAGAGATCGATAAATAACATAGAATGGTCAATAACTAAAGCTAAAAGGGTCAATATCTTAACTAAAAGAGTCAATTCTAACATAAAGGGTCGCATCTAACCTAAAGAGATCATAATAACATAAAAGGGTCAATAACTAAGCTAAAAGGGTCATATCTAACCTATAGGTCCAATATCTAACATAAAAGGGTCGTATCTAACGCTAGGAGATCGATAAATACATAGATATGGGTCAATAACTAAAGCTAAAAGGAGTCAATATCTTATACTCAAAGAGTCAATATCTAACATACAAAGGTCCGCATCTAACTAAAGAGATCAATAAATAACATAAACGGGGTCAATAACTAAGCTAAAAGGAGTCAATATCTAGACCTAATAGGTCAATATCTAATCATAGAAAGGAGCTGTAACTAAACTAACGAGATCAATAAATAACATAAAAGGGTCAATAACTAAGCTAAAAGGGTCAAATCTAAACTAAAAGGGTCAATATTCTAAACTAAAAAGGTCAATATCTAAACTAAAAGGGTCAATATCTAACCACTCTAGACAATTGTAGGCTGCAATGCTCAACAATTAAAAAAACTTTGAACTAAAGGGCCAATATCAAAACTAAATTAAGAGGGTCAATACCTTATCTAAAATGATCAATATTTGACCAAAAAGGGTCAATATAAACCCAAAATCGTTTCAACATCTAACTAAAAAGTCAATATACAGCTTAAAGAGGTCAACATAGCTAAAAAGGGTCAATATGCTAGGTAGAAAAGGTCAATAACTGCTGGTTCTGAGTTTCTTCTGAGAATATTGGCATTACCTTGAGTTGGTCGTGGAGCCTTCATTTCGTTCGGCCAAAGTGCGTCTTTCTTCGACCGGATCTACGATGTTGACATCGGTAGCGAGATCTCGTGAAACGTCACGTTGGTCATGTCGTCGTTATCATCTTGCTCGTTCTCCATGACATGATGATGCTGAGGCGTCGACGCAGCCATCAACGCAGCGCTCGCTTCTTTCTGCCTCTCCCTAGCGGCTTCCACCTCCTCCTACAAAACGAACAAAATTAAAAAAAACGGTTCACGACAGATCAAGCGATTCTAAAAGCGAACTACAATTCAACGCACCTCCTCTTGCCTCTGCCTCACAGCTTCTACTTCTCCTACAACATTAATTTCAAGAACTGTAACATATTATAACTACGTTAAGCCATTTCATGCATGTGAAAAACGTGCATTCTGAAACTAGTGCTTATTAATAAAGAAAAAAGTTAAACTGCTTGATAAAACTAGTTTTACCTGAAGTCTTCTCGTTTCTTCATCTTTAGCTTCGACGATGCTTTGGATTTGGTCACTTCTCTTGCTTAGCCATGATTTCTTGTTCCAACTTGGCACGCTCGACGGCACTCCATGTTCTTCGATTCTTCCAACCTCGTCATCATCGCCGTCAACTCATTCTGCCTCTGTTCGAGCTCATCTTTGGCAAGCTGCAACTGCCTTAGTGCTCTTCGAGCCTTCGAATCATCTCCTAAAATCGTTATCTTGTGTTGATACGGCGATAAAATGTCGTAAAAGAAATTACTTGAGCTTCTTGAAGGTCTTGCTGACGTATTTCATCTCGTCTTGCATCGACCTGATCTTCTCTTCGTATCTTGCTGCTTCCTTTCGCCCTTCTCTCGTGCAGCAATCTCAGACTGAAGTTTTTCCTACGACATTCAAGTTGAAACTTTAAATAGCCATAACTTCACAATTTTGACACATTTATTAATTTTTATACCGTTGGAAAGCTATTTTAAAGAGCTTTCTAACGGTTATATATATGATAAAAAATTATGAAGTTATGGGCACTTTAGAATCGCTTACCGTTGTTGCTGTTTCGCTTGTTTCTCTTCTCTAGCTGGGCTTTCATCTGCTGCACATCGATTGTGTCTGGTTTTACGCCTCTCATATAAAGTCATGATTTTCCCATACAAAGGGCAAGAATTCTCTGTTGATCTTAACACGGGCAGCAAAAAAGACGAAATCGGGCGCTTTTTGTCGATCGGTTTTATATAAAACTTCCTATCGTTGACGAGATATTACGAATTTCGACCAAGGAAACCGATCTTGGAGTCAATCTGCAAAAAAATCAATATTTTGCTGTTTTGTGTGATTTCGTACTTGTCTTCTTTTTCGTAGATGTTGAGGCCGAGGGCGTCGACGCCGAGGAAAAGCTCGGTTCCTTTGTTGCGGATTTCAAAATAGTTGACTCCATACATTTCAAGATCTTGAGCTATTTTTAATATTCCATCATCGCATCTCCCGAAGCATTCCCTGTGCTCCGTGCACCAAGTCGTGATATTCTGCTCCCATTCTTCTTTGGACATTTTGTGCTGATCCATAACTCTGAAGATTACAAGTATAGACTTGTTGAATTTTCTAAGCCTAAATGATAAGAATAATTACAACTAGCAACAGGAGTAGCCCTAAAAAGAGTATTTCTCTTCAGCTTTTTCAAGAATTTAAGTCATTTTTTGCCAATATCTCGAAAACCGTAGGTCGTAGGCAAATAATTTTTAGTACAAAATTAAAGGTATTAAATTTGCTACAATTTTGAGCTAATACGATTTTTTGTAGGACCAAACGTATCTGAGCTACAAGGCGACAAAGATTTTAAATTGACCTCTGAAGAAGGAAAACTTCATCTAATCAAAAGTTTATTTAGTAAAATTTGTAGAGAATGGAATTTCCTTTTAAAAAACAACTCTCAAAAAGCCAATTAACAATCAACAGGGAGGGGTAATTCAGAAAAATTTAAAAACTATTGGACAATCTCATACCTTTGAGGAAGAAGACGATCGTTGGCAAGGAAACCGTCTCCGTGGGGCCCATTTTGTTAAAGTCGCCATGTCTCGCCTGAACGGCATATGAAGCCAAAAGAACCGAAGTTTCCGGAGGTACAATAGATTTCATCAGACAAAATACCATGTTTGACGTAAAATCCAACAATAAATACCATTTAATATTTTTTAGTCATACTGAAGAAAAATAATCGAAGAGTGATATCCTGAATGATCTCTTCGGCGACGTCCTCAGGGTAGAATTTGGCACGGAATTTAAACTGCAGCGGATTCTCCTTTTTTACATCTTGATTCATCACCTATAAAATAAAAAACGTTAACACATTAGTTTGGAAAACCTTGAGCTGATAACTCAAGGTTGTAATAAACGTGAATATTTTAGTTTTTTTCATTCGAAATTTTTATGAGCGAATTGAGATAACCATTTCGTGATAAGACGATAAAAAGACTCACCCACGAGACAATATCTTGCTTCCACATAGCGTCCCAGCATGCAGCAATCAAAAAGAAGCAAGCGTTTAAATTAACTACTTTGATAATTTATTTTTCTAATGGCTTTTTTCTAATGAGCTCTAATGAATAGGCAAATTAGACATTCGCTTCCTTGAAGAATATTACAAAAATTGATGGGATTGGATGTTTTCAGATGAAAGGGAAATATCAGCATTTGTGGAGCCATGAAGTCAGTCCATAATAGAAGAAGAAAAAAGTGTTATTCTGTTGAAATAGTCAATAAGCAGCATTGCCAGGTATTATGCTATTTCAAAAGCCCAAATTAGAGAAAAATCCCACATCTGGCAACACTGTACTTGTCCAAATTTAGCTTTAAAAAAGGTCTTTTTCTTTAAAAAGAGTCCAACCCAGGGTTGCCAGTGAGATGAAGAAAATTGTTTCCAAAATAGCGTTTAGAAAAAAATCCTCAAATGTGGGGGGGAAAAATTCTTTCCAAATATTTTTCAAGGAGACCAGCCTGTCATGCAAAAAAAGCATTTTTCAACCCCAAAATCATAATTTTTTCCCCTTACCAAGTCCATTCGATTTTTAAGATGTTGTTTTTTATACACCTTAAACATCCTCCAGGCAATATTATCAGGCTAGCGTGCAATAAAAACAAAAAAAATTTATTTCAAGCGACTCATACCAAAAGAAAAGCCAAAAAATGCGAAAGAAATTGATAAAACATCGAATCATTCAAGATTACGCAATCATTCTCAGAAAAAAAATGATTACACAGGAAAAGACCATTAAATTAATTAAAAGCCCCAAAAGCAATACAGCTTCTGAATAATGAAAAACTACTTTTTAATTGGTACCCTATAAAATTAGAATTTTTAATATAGTTGGGAACATTTTTCAGACCAACTAGTGCCAAGGAAGCCTTTGGAAATCTTTATTTGTGTGCCAAACCCAATTTTTAGCTGCTTTTTAGGCTGTTCCTACAAGAAAAGCAGCTTGATTTCGAACTATTTCTGCAAGAAAAATCGCTTTACCAGATAATTGCTTCCATAGCTTCATTACAAGCTGTAACTTCAATATTTTGACATTTAATTTTGGGCCATTTTAGCCTTTAAAAACAATTCTTTGTTTAAAAACTGAAATAAAATCCTTGAGCTGTGCACAGTGGCTTCTAATGAGTGATGCCTTGGAAAAGCAGACGAAAATAAACCAAAACGTAATCAAGTTAAAATTGGGAAAGCAGGAAATTAAAACGATTCGATCAAGAAAACGTCGAAAATTAAATCGAGAGGGACTTTCTGATAAAAGAAAATTTAATGAACGTCACAATTCATTAGGAGAACGAAAATGTTGAATTTAAAAATCATTAACCTCTCTCCATTCATTAAGGATTTGGAGAATTAATTTTTTTCTTTTCAATGTTATGTTGAATGGAGAATCTAAGATGATAGAAGCTTTCCTTGACATGGCTCACACATCTGACCCCTAAACGCGGCTTACCTTTCAACCAAGGTCACGGTCCAGACGTACGAGGGGGCACAAATACGTGAGTCAACTATTTCAGTCCTCAATTTAATAAGAAAAAATATAAGGAAGGTTGATCACAAAGTTGAAGGAAAAATTAGATCAAGTGCCAGTTTGTTTTAGCTATTCGTATGTTCGAATTTCAATGGAAAGGATTCGGATTTTCACAAAAAAATTCTTCAATGTGGCCTTTGCTATGAAGAATACTTGTGCCAAGTTTCACTCAGTGATTTCAGAAAATAATTTCTTTCTCGAAAACTAAGTTAGATAGCAATCCGCAACAAAATGGAAAATGTTCGTCATTTGATGCTCTATAGGTGAGATTTTTTTTAATTTTTTCACCTCAAGAAAATGCCAAAATTTTAACAATTAAACCTTTGATGATACGAAAAAATAAATAAATAAATAAATAAAATAAAAATAAAATACATTTTTACAGAGGGGGGCAAAATTGAGGCATTTGCACCTAGTGGAAAAAGTCGAAAAATAGAGAATTAAATGACGAACATTTTCCATTTTGTTGCACATTCCTATCTATCTTAGTTTTCGAGGGAAAAAAAAAAAAAAAAAAAAATTCTGAAATCACGATTTTTCTCGAAAACGGATAGAGATTCAGAGCTAAAACTTGGCAGAAGTAGTCTTCATACCAAAGGCTTCATTAGAGAATTTTTTGGGGGGAAATCAGAGATTCTAGGTGCTTGGGCTTTTGACCTATATCCCACGAGGTTATCACCACATTAGGAGCTAGATGCTAGGAGCTTGTTTTTTGAACTTCATTTTACATTTTTGGCGCCTTTTTAAGAGATTTTTAGCTTGATATACAGCTTTAACAATAATCACACATTTTGAGGCATTTAAGTGAACCAGGCTTGATCCTCCTTTATAGTTGAACACGTCTTTTTTTTACTACTGCCTTCAAATGGGCAATAAAAATTCCTAATTAAAAAACCCGTGAGTCATAAAAAATGGGCCATGGAATGTAAAAAAAATCGTCATATTCCGAGGATTCTTTTTTCTAATTTATTCCGTCAATGCCAGAGAATAATGAATAGTCAGAAGGCATAAAGGTAACGCCCAATTATTCCTATATTCTCGGCCCTACCGGAAAAAAACTTTTAAACTTGAGAATGAGTATTGTTTTACCTTTTTGTAAATATTTCGCAAGGACAAATTATATAAAACACTTTTTTTTGTTTGCTTTTAGCATCACTGACCTTTTTATAAAGTTTGATCCATGTCGAGTCCCCTTTGATGTCCGTATATTGAAGTCCGAAGAACCAAACTTCACGGAGTCCGATCGTTTTGACGACCTGGTCGAAAAGCTGCTTCCCCGTCGTGGACTGCTGGATGGAAAACTCCAACTCAGCATCCATCGTCGTAACGCGCACATTTAGCTAAAAAAACAAATTTTTCAATCGTAAATTTTTTTTTCCAAAATATAAAAATCGAGGAAAAGGCCTTTTTTTGTGGAGACAAATTTTCAAGGTCGAGTTGAAAGGGGGTCATGAAAAACGTCAATTTCAAGGTTTTTATGACGAGACGATCGTGCAAAAACTGTTTTTGTTATCAAATTTTATGTACTAAAGCCTCTTTGGATTCATGGCTTTTGGGAAAAATTGACCTTCCCAGTTTCCATAGCTGGATATCAGGCAAACTAAAGAAATTTCTACTGGAACCTCCTATACCTCCGGAACGGCAGGCCCAAAGCAAATCATTATACAAGGAAATGAAGGGCTAACAGGTCTTTTTGACTAGCAAAAACAAAAAGAACAAGCATAAATCCAAAAAAAAATGGAAATCAAAGGATTCTAAAAATTTGACTGACTGGTTTGAGATGATAAAAAATTGCTATTTTGTTTAGTTTAACATCAATTGAAATTTTTATTAACAAAAATGACTTCCCGGCAACGCCTAAAACGACCGTTTAACGTATAGAAAGTGAAAGAACCAAAAAGAAATAGAAGTTACCGATTTTCCGGACACCATTGTGGCTGATGTGATTCACTTTTTTGGTCGTAAATCCACAGAAGAGCCAAAAATAGGTTTTTACTTTCCGAATGCACAAAATGTAAAATAAATTATTCAAGTCAAGAACTAGGTAAGGACTGAAGAACCGAGGGGAGGACGAGACGGAAAGGCTGGCCTTGGGGCGAAACCGTTTGGAGGGAGCCCCCTCCCCGCTTATTCCGCTCAAAAATAAAAAAAAACCGATTTGTGCGACAGGTGGTCGAGGGACGCTCCAGGAACGTTTTCCATTTTCAAAAAGAGTAAAAAAGACACTATGACGCTATTCAGCAAGCAAAAAACTTAATCCTAAGACATGGTCATTTCTTCAGTTTTTGTGATCTTCTGCAGAAAAGATCCAATTTTCACAAAATTTTGGTCCCACTTGAATCTTTTTATCCTAATATCTGTTTGCTTAAAAGAAAGTCATTTTTAAAATATGAGTCATTACAAAGGCAGTTGACTTCGTCATTCCGTATTTTCTTGTTAAAATGACGCAATGCTATTACCGCATCTTGGTAATTTGTTCTAAAAGCTGTAAAAACACGGCTCACTTCAATGCGATTTCTCAGCTTCCTGATTGACTTGAAATTTTTAGGGCTTTTTTATGAAGAAGGGGTCAAAAGGGAGCTGAATTTCCTTAATTTTGAATGTGTTTTCATATGTGCATTCAAAGAATATGGCCTTGGGAGTTAAGTTTGCATTTTCATTGTTCGAAACCGTCTGTAGAGGCTTTTCTGGGCGTGTGTGTTTTTCAAAGATTTTCCATGATTTTCCGCTCCGCTAAGCGAAATAGATACGCGATCTTCCTTTCCCCTCGAATTTAGAATGACATTTATTTGACCCTAAGATTTTAATCTCATTTCCGATTTTTAAGTGTTTCATTTGACGATAACGTTAATCGACATGGCAAAACCCAAAAAGTGATCAAAAAGTATAAACAAGGTCAAAAACCCCAGATAAACAGAAAGCCTCATGCAAAAATCCATGCAAGGTGAGTTCGGACTTATTGGAAAGTGTTACTATTACATATGAGACTAGTCCGGACTCAATCGGACTAATGGTTCTCCCGTACGGCTTCCAAATGAGTTTTTTTTTTCAATATTGCTTTTAAAAAAATCTACCTAAAACACTGTTTCGACGGAATTTTTGAAGTCCGATATCTCGGGAACTATTGGACCTACAGAGCTGCGGTTGGGCTTAAAATTTAGGTAATTTTGTGAGCTTTATTAATGTTCAGAGTGCCGTTTTGCATAAAACGAATGCTTTAGAAGTTATGAGGCAAAAACTGAAAAATTCTCAAAATATGGAGGTTCTGCCAACTTAGTTTTTCTAATACTCAAGCATGTCCGAACAACGTATCAAAAATTTGGATTATGGCGAATTTCTGGAGGGAAGGAGGCTATTGAGGTCGGTCTCACGGATGCATTTGATCTATGACCCAAATTTTTTCCAGGGTTATGGGTTCGATTCCATTAAGAAGAATTTTTGTTCCACCGTTTTGGGTCGTTTTGGGCATGCTCTATCACCAAGCAGTCAAAATTTCCCGATTTCAGCCCTTAAATGGCCGAATCGAAACTTGCGGACTGAAATCGTTGTCTTCTGTTAATTTTTACGTAAAAGGCGGCCTTCAATTTGAGTCATCGACTTAACTAGAAAGTTGTCTTGAATAAAATCGAGTAAATTAGCGTTTTATAGTCCCTTTTGTTTAATGGTACGCTTTAATTAGCCTCATTTGTGTCGTCGCACGTTTTTATCTTTCGTTTAGGGGCGATATTAGCAAAAAATTAAACAATTTCCGCTTATTTTAAGAGGTAAGGGGTGGTCAAATTAGGGGTTAAGGAGGTGGACAAGGGGTCTTGTTAAAAAGGATTCGGAAGTTGAAAATAAAAGTCAGTAGATAATTTTCGGTTTATCTGCATTTATTTTTACCTTCTTTTTATCATGAACGGGCTCAATTCTTTTCAAAAACGTGTCGTATTTCATTTTTCTGAAATAAGAGAACCCGTGTATATGGGAATGGGGTAAACGGCCAAGGATTAGTTTGTATTTAAAAAAGGGAGACGTTTAAGGTGGTTCTTGCGTAAGAAGGCTCTTCCGTGTTGGAAGGATGTGACTTGGGAGGTTAATGTTAATCAAATATCATTAATTTGAATACGTAACTCTTATCAAGGCGTTTATTTTAAGCGAATGACGTTAAGATGATGAAAAACGGGTGAATAATGATCGCAGATGAACTTTTCATCAAGAGAGCCCAGACTGAAGTATTTCGCCAACATTTTGAGGGTCATTCCATCTTCCAGCATATCCCATCGAATATCACAAATACCCCGATTACCTTCATTAACCTCATCCAAGTTAACCTTGTACATCCACTACTTCTATACCTCCGTTAACCAATGAATATCCAAGTTAACACTGCGACGTACATCCATTACCTCAATACCACGATTGCCTTATCCAACTTAACCCTACAGTGTACATCCATTGCCTCAAGACCCTACGCCCCGATTTACCCCTTAATGTCCAAGTTGACCCAACCCTGCAATATACATCCACTACCCTCCGGTCTCCGCTGTCATTACCTCCATTTACCCCTAAATACCCAAATTAAATCCGCAATGTACATTCGTTGCCTGAATACCCCGATTACCTCCATTAATTCCTTACTATCCATATTAACCCTGCAATTTACATCTATTACCTCAATACCCTCCGCCCCTATTACCTCCATTTACCCCTTAATATCCACGTTAAATCTAGTATGTACATCCATTACCTCATACCACGATTACCACCATTAACGCCTTAATAACCAAGTCCTGCATTGTACATCCGTTACCTGAATACCCCGATTACCTCCATTAATTCCTTACTATCCATATTACCCCTGCAATTTACATCTATTACCTCAATACCCTCCGCCCCTATTACCTCCATTTACCCCTTAATATCCACGTTAAATCTAGTATGTACATCCATTACCTTATACCACGATTACCACCATTAACCCCTTAATAACCAAGTCCTGCATTGTACATCCGTTACCTGAATACTCCGATTACCTCCATTAATTCCTTAATATCAAAGTTAACCCAGCAATGTACATCCATTACCTCATTACCACAATTATGTACCTCCATTAACTCAATAACTCTTCTCCCCATTACCTCCATTTACTCCTCAATATCCCAATTAATGCTGATATGTAAATCCATTACTCAATACCACAATATAATTACCATAACCGGCTTCAGCCTCTTCTATTGGCAAGTTAACCTCAACTCAATACCCCTAATAACCTTAAACACACCCCATTCCTTAAATATCGGTCCCCTCAACCCAAATAGGTTCTTGCTCCCATTACATCCAACCTCAAATACAATAAAATTGATTAGCCAATTAAGGAAAGGAAGATCACTTTCCCTGTTTTCTTTTATTTGCAAATAAGTTCTGCAATTTTGGGAACTTTAATAGCTTCTCTTCGTATTTCCAAGGTAAATAAATCGATTTGGCATGAAACCAAAAACTTATTCTCACAAAATAAACAGGAGTCCTTATGTCATCACCTTAATTTACATGCGATCGGAAGCTTTTGTCGATTTTAAACTCCAAAAAACCACCTCAACAATTTTGACTTTCACCAAGTCTGCGGAGGGAAGTAAATTAACTCAAGTATTTTAATGCCACTTTGGGTGAAAGTAAGAAAAAATTTTAAAAATACCCCAATATAAGAACGTGTGTCATAATTAGCTTAAGAATATTTAGCGAGACGTTTTCCTCGATTTTGGCCTTGCGATTTAAATAAAATTTAACTTACCGATTTAGGCATTTTGATGTTTGTAGTCGATCTTGATTACAAACTCTGAAACATACAAAAAAAAAACCTTTTTTACATTTATTTGTATAAATTGGATGATCTAAGCCCTTTTAGATTAAAATACGAATTGGGCTAAGCTGATAAATAGAAAGAAATTATTCAGGAGTTTTTAACTAGGTCAAGTAATGGGCTAAAAGATATCAAAATGTAAACAATTTTAAAATATGACTGGCTTAAAAATAAACTTGATGGTTAAAGATTTTTAAATTAGGGCACTAAATGTTGAAGACGACAAGTTTTATGAGAGATTTGTCGCCCTTTGACCAGCTTACTCATCCTAGAGGTATTTTAGTGCATAATGTTTAGCAATTTTTAACGTCCATTCTATAAATTTTTTCAATGAAAATGGCAGGATTACAGTGAAATCAGGAATCCCAATTAGAGAGAAGCAAAATATCAAAGCTTTCGATATATAGGAAGAATATCGGTATGTACTTTGAATGTATGATAAGTCAATCAAGAGCCACTAGGTAATTCCTAATTTTAAGGGAATAGTATCTAGAAAACAGTGCGCCTAGTGTCCAAAAGGGATCAAAAATCAAGCTAAAAAAGGCCCTTTTAGTCAAAAAGGAATAAAATCAGTCAAGTTACAAGGGCCCATAGTATTCAAAAAGGATCAAAAATCAAGCATAGGGCCATTTTTGTCATAAAGGAACAAAATCTAGGGTCCCTGGGAAAGAGGTCTCCGATATGTAGTGAAGGAATATGTAGTACATATCTAGGACCTCTAAATACAAGGGCCCGTAAGTGTCCAAAAAGGATCAAAAATCAAGTTGAAAAGGATCTAGTTAAAATAGCTTCATTTCCTTTCAAAATCAGCTAAAAGCCTCTAATGTCCAAAAAGGATTTTAAAAATCAACCTAAGGAGGTCCATATTTGTCCTAAAAGAATGGTATCTAGTTAAAAGGGCCCTTCGTGTCCAAAAAGTACCAAAATTAAAAACCAGGCTAAAAAAGGCCATTTTTGTCATAAAGGCAAAAACTCTAGATAAAAGGGTCCAAAAAAGATGCAAAACCATGACAAAAAGGACCCTATTTGTCTTAGAGGAGTAATATTTAGTTAAAAGATCCCTAGTATCCAAAAGGTATCAAAAATTAAGCAAAAAAGGGCCCCTTGAGCGCAAAAAAGATCAAAAACCATGCTAAAAGGGCCACATCCGTCATAACAGAATAGTATTTAGTTAAAAGGGCGCCATGTGTCCAAAAAAGATAAAAAACCAAGCTAAAAAGGGCCTCTTTAATCATAACAGAATAGTACCTAGTTAAAAGGACCTTTTATGTCTAAAGAGGATCACACATCGAGCTTTAAGGTCTAAACTTGCCATAGAGGAATAGCATCTAGTTAAAAGGGCCCCTACTACATAAAAAAAAAGATCAAAAATCAAGCTCAAAAGGGCCCATTTCTCCTAACGGAATAGTACCAATGTAATTAAAAAGTGTCCAAAAAGAATCAAAAATGAACCTAAAGAGGGCCCTCTTGTTCCTATAGGAAGAGATCTGGTTAACGGGCCCTTAATATCCAAAACTGATCAAAAATCAAGCCAAAAAGGGCCCCTTGTGAACAAAACAGAATCAAAAACCTAGCTAAAATGGGCCCATCGTGTCCAAAAGGTATCAAAAATCACCCCAAAAAAGGGCCCCTTCTGTATAAAAAAGATTTTAAAAAAAAACCAACCTAAAAAGGGCCTCTTTAATCATAACAGAATAGTATCTAGTTAAAAGGGCCTTTTATGTCCAAAAAGGATCACATATCGAGCTTTAAGGTCCAAACTTGCCGTAGAGGAATAGCATCTACTTAAAAGGGCCCCTAGTACATAAAAAAGATCAAAAATCAAGCTCAAAAGGGCCCTAGTATTTAAAAAGGGCACATTTCTCCTATTGGAATAGTATCTATGTAATTAAAAAGGTCCTTTGTGTCCAAAAAGAATCAAAAACGAACCTAAAGAGGGCCCTATTGTTCCTAAAGGAAGAGGTCTGGTTAATGGGCCCTTAATGTCCAAAACTGATCAAAAATCAAGCCAAAAAGGGCCCCTCGTGAACAAAACAGAGTCAAAAACCTAACTAAAAAGGGCCCATCGTGTCCAAAAAAAGGATGAAAATCGAAATAATCGGCCTTTCGGAAATATCCTTATCTTCCAGCGGGCCAATCTGACCCCGCTATGAGCAATCTGAGTTCTAAAAGTTAACATCTTTTAACTATCAGCAAGACAATGCTCTTTGTGACATGCCCAATGGGACACATCCAAGAATGCTTAAGATTGCCTTCTCTTGAGAAATCAGCTTCCCCAGCACAAAAGGTCGAAGCCATCACTATAGAAACCACATCTCCAAGAAAGCAGATTTGGCAAGAAACATCATTGAAGATTCCCAAGAACATCAACGTGAAAACCATGCTCTCCATGTACTATGATCATTGAAACCATTAACTGGCCAGAAAAGTCATCAAGGAGGATTATTTGAATGCTTTTTATTCAATTTAAACATTCAATAAAGTATAATCAAGTCGGTAATTGGCCGAATCGGATTTGGTTAACCTCGTTATCGGAGGGTGTGTAGTTTACATTCAACCTCAATTTTTTAATTATTTCTCTATGTAAATTAAGGATACTTACATTAATTGAAATTATATCGAGGGATTATGTAGGCGATCAACATTTATCGGAGGATCCGCCCCTTCGGAAATATCCGGACGAAGAAATAAAAAAAAAAGAAAAAGAAAAAAAGAAAATTTCTTGGAACTCACGTTGAAATGCCGAGTCCGGGACTGACAACTCATTCCAAAATGGCGGTCGACTTTCAAAAAGTGGACTTTTCCCTTTTTCGAACGGGAAAGCTTTAGAATCGAAAGGATGGAAACGGAAAATAAGTTTCGCCCTTTAAATTGATTAATTTCCTTTTTGATTTTGGACATTTTTCGACCATTTTTGGTCAAAATCGTAAAAATCGATTTATTGGCGCGCGAGGGAAACTCGAAAGGCGGGAATTTTTTCAAAAAAATCAAAACGATTTGGGCAAGAAAATGAATTATTTAAACTTTAAAGTATAAAAACATTAATTTATAATGTTTGAAAAATATTTAAAGATGTTAATAATGACAAAAAATTCAAATTTATGCTTCGAAATTTTCAATTTTTCTTATAAAAAGTGTTTTCCAGGCATGGCCACCTGTTGCACCTTCAGCCTTTCAGCATTTTTTACTTAAAATCTCGAAAATTTTTGGAAAATTTAAGGCTTTTACGATCTGAAATGAGAATTTAACCAAAATCTCAATCTTTTGGATCAAAACTACTTTGACTTTTTTGAGTTTTCCGAAAAAGGTTAGATGCTTAGGTACAGAAGCCCCAGCTTAGGTCATCACCCACCATATCAACCCAAAATTTTAAAAATTATTTTAAAAGATTTGAGATTTTGACAAAATAAATTGCACTTTAAACGCTGATTCTGAGGTTTTTTGACAAAAAATTTCCTCTTAAAATCATGATTTTGAGGTTTCTGACAAAAAATGTCTCTTTGAAGTTTTTTTTTTAAACGGAAATTTGGCTTTAGAAATGTTGACTTTGAGGTTTTTGACGAAAATTTGGCTCTTAAAACTTTTATTTTGAGGTTTTTGGACGAAAATTAGGCTTTACAAGTGTTGATTTTGAGGTTTTTGAAGAAAAATTGGCTCTTAAAATGCCAATTTTAAGGTTTTTGACGAAAATTTCGCTCTTAAAACCTCGATTTTGAGATTTTCGACGAAAAAAGGCTTTTAAAACTTTTATTTTGAGGTTTATGGACGAAAATTGGGCTCTTGAAACATTGATTTTGAGGTTTTTGACGAAAAATGTCTCTTAAAACTTTGATTTTGAGGCTTTTTGGACGAAAATTAGGCTTTACAAGTCTTGATTTTGAGGTTTTTGAATAAAAATTGGCTCTTAAATTGCCAATTTAAAGGTTTTTGACGAAAATTTGGCTCATTTTGACGAAAGCATGCTTTTAAAACTTGATTTTGAGGTTTTTGATCGAAAATTGGGCTTTACAAGTGTTGATTTTGAGGTTTTTGAAGAAAAATTTGCTCTTAAAATGCCAATTTTAAGGTTTTTGACGAAAATTTGCCTCTTAAAACCTTGATTTTGAGATTTTAGACGAAAAAAGGCTTTTAAAATCTTGATTTTGAGGTTTTTTGACGAAAATTCGGCTTTGCTAATGTTGATTTTAAGGTTTTTGAAGAAAAATTGGCTCTTAAAATGCCAATTTTAAGGTTTTTGACGAAAATTTGGCTCTAAAAAACTTTGATTTTGACCTGGCCTGGTCCCAATAACATGCTTTCGAAGAGTACGAATAAATGCGGTCTTGGCACAACTTTTGGCAGCCCAAAAACCTCGACTTTTTTCAGACCTACTTTGTGGAAAACAGTTAGTAGTACTTTAAAGAAGAAAAAATTCTACTTCAATTGAAAAGTTTGCTAAAACCAGTCCAGTCCAATAGACAAGTTTTTACAAGCGATCAAAGAACTTTAATTTTTCAAAATGAAAAAAATAAATAAATCAATAAAAAATAATAAAATTGATGGCTCAAATTGTAAATGTATAAATGGTAAAGGGGGAAATAATTATAAAGAAATAGAAAGAAAATTTATATTTATGTCAATAGAATTGATTGAGGAAGAGTATATGAGTTATAATATTATGTTTGAAATCTCTTGAAATGAAAAAGGCCGCCTAATGGTAAAGAGCATTTCCCAATGGTGCCACTTTGTAGCTGCATTTTCGGGTTTCAGAATAATCGACGAACAAATTGGGTGGCTCCCACAACACCGACAAACCCAATTTCACTTCCAGATTCCTAAAAGAGACAATTTCTTTCATTTTCTCAATCATGGGCTTTTTCTATGTGTTGGTCAATGTGACTTGCGTCGCCGATTCAAAGGATTCAGTCTGGAGATCAGTCGGCCACTTATCGGCAGTTTCATCATCAAAAAAAGAAAAACCTAAAATAATATGGTAAACCTAAAATAATATACTAGCATAATATGGTGAATGGGAAACCAAACCTCAAATAAAGCTCGAAAATCTCCGGATGTAATATCCTCAAAGGCGAGTTCCTTCAAATTTTCCTTCCATTCATTGCTCAACTCCTTAGCTATCATGGGGCCCACCATTTTTAAGACCGAACGGAATATCTGAAAGAGTAGCCATTAAATGAAAACCTTTTCTGAATTATTTTTCAGTTAGTTACCTTTTCCGTTTTTCCGTCTGTAACGTTGGGAACGACATCCGCTGGGATATCCAGTTTTCTCCAGCCTGCTAACATTTTTGCTGAAAAGAAAAAAAAATAATTTTGAAAAATTTGGTAAAAAACAAGGTTAGCTTTAGGTAAAAAGCACCAATTTTGGGCCAACACTTCGGATTCAAAGAAAATGCCCATTTTTCGCCAATGAATTAGTACCTAGTTTGAAAATGGTTTTGGGTCTGCTCAAAAAGAACACAAATCACAGAACTTTGCTTATAATAAGTGATGATATTTTATAAAATAATTGTAAAATACACAGATTATACTAGGTAATAAAATTAATAATTATATACCTACCTACAGTAAAATAATAAAAAAGCTGTGAATTAGGGATGGGTTGGAATGTAACAACCTGTTACTTTGTCACAGTGACAGGAGAGTAGCAGTGACACTAAACTGTGACAACCAAAAAGTAACAGGTACTCAGTCACAGGTTGGTCTCAGGCGAGAACAAAATCTTGTCTTGTCACCAATGCTACCGATGTCGTCACCTGTTCCTTCAGTGACTCAGTCGCATGTTGGAGCAGTTAACCTATTTTTTTTTTCTTTTCACACCTCGGGGCTCAGGCTATGACTTGTGATTTAACTGTTACGTACCTACTTTTTATTTTTAAATAAAATTAAGATTTTTTTTTTTTAATGCAAGTACTGGAAAAAAAATTCAGGAATAAAATAAACTAAAAACAGTTTTAGAATTTTTATTTTATTCAAAAATTTTTTAAAAAATAAGTTTTTTTACATTTTCCGACTTGGGACGGTTCTAACCGAGTTTGGGTTTCAAGGAACAACTGTGACAAAGTCACAGATAAAAGTAACAGGTTTCAAAAAGTAACAGGAGCAGGTCGGACCTGTGACAGAAAAAAGCTGTCACAGCCCATCTCTGCTGTGAATAAAAGCAAGAAGGTTAATAAAACAAAATGTTTATGTTGGCATCAGTGTTGCCAACGTAAAATAATAAAAAGTCTCAACATCCTTGCATTGATCCTTGGCCCCGGTTTTGAGGGTGCCCCTCCGAAATTTAATTCGGTTTTCCCTTTCAAAAGGATGGAGAAGGATTTCACAATATATTTTCTAAGCATGGGGATGCTAATATGTATGCTATGATTTATGATGCTTCAGTCGATTAAATAGTTTGGGCTAATGCCACCGTGCTGAAATTCAGCAGGGAAGCATATTTTAGTCAGTTGCAGAAATCCCTGACCACTTGAAACCACTGTCCCATCACCTCCCCTACCATCCTCGATCTACCCCCACTTCTCCCATCACACCCCACATCCCGCCACCTCCCCCAACCTTTGACCACTTCAAACCACTTTCCCATCACCTTCCCTACCCTCCTCGGTTCACCCCCACATCCACCAACCTTTCCCCTCGCAAATGAAATGATATCTTGAGAACTAAGGCAGGAAAAGATCGAAAATTGTTACGGGTATGTCTTTTAAGAGGAGAAAAACCTGGGAGAGATTGTTTTTCATTTTTGAAAAGAGTGAAAACTTGCAAAACCCTAGAGAAATCGTCCAAAGAAATTTTTGGCATTTCGCTCAAAAGGCATTTTTCCGCTTTTTCGTGTGAAAACTTTAGACGATTTTTCTCGCTCTTTTCAACGATCGAGGTGGACAAAAGGGAGGCAAAGGTCATTTTATTATTGAAAAATAGAACAAAATGGGTACATAATGAACAGAATAATAAAATTCGTTGACAAAAGAAGCGTGGACGGTGATTTTGCTTTGAAAAATTGAAACCTCGCCTTCCGTCAACAATCACGCTTCGTCCGATTCCACCAAGTCGAAAAATTAGCAACTAAAGTGGGTCAAAAAGTTCTTAAACAAACCTATTTTTCCGATAAAGTAGGTCTAAAAATAAGCATTTAAAATGTTGAAAACTTCAAATATTCAATAATTAATTTTTAATTTAATTAATTATTTCGTAATTTCTGGGAGGTTTCAAAAAATAGCATTTTGGGGGTGTGACGTCATGAGAACTTTGTTTGTCTATGGTTCCCCTCGTGGCTACATAAGCGTCAGGTTAACCACATTTCGTATTGTCGCATGTGCGCCTTCCTCTCGGCCATCATTTACAACTTGTCATAGTTATGTTTTAATTTCAATAAAATTGAGAAGCTGGACATGAGTTCTCAACCGAGGAGGCCAAAAACTCAAAAGAAAATAACTGTAAAGCAATAAAATAAAGTGTCCGGTCCATTGTGTGAATGCCGACAAAAGTAGGATTAAGATTTAGAAAAAAAGGTAGTTTTAGGTAAAATTCCCCTCCCTCACTTCCCCTTTAGTTTTAGGTTTAAATAGTCTTTCCCCTTCCCCCAAAGTTAGTCTACGTCTAGAGTCGAAAACGACAACAAGTCTAAAAAACGTCCAAAAAGAAGTTCGTCCCCTTCAACAAACTATTCTTCTATTCTATTACATATATTATTTCTATTTTTCAACTGAATACGCGAGGTTTTTTACATTGGCTCTACGCCTTTGGTGTAATAAATGCGTTTTTATTTATTTATTTATATAGGTAACCGACGAGGAGGTTCCCCCGGTTTTAATTTTTAAATAATGATGCGGTCTCAATAGCTTGGGATGCTATGACGCGGGAGGACCTGCCTGTTATCAGCGTGGTATCAAAGCGTCAAATTTCCATTATTTCAAAAAATCATTAAAAATCTATTTTTCATCGTAGAGAAAAAATTCAAACGGCATTGTGCTTTATTTGTTCCCGTCTTTAATTAAGGACAATAAATTTTTTTTGCTTTAGTTGCTAATTCACTTTTACGTCACCCTTGCGTGGAGAATTCAATTATTTTGAAATAGATAAGCATTCAGATCAAGAATTAACACTTTCTGCCTAACATTTTGTTTAATTTAAAGGCTCTAGCTCCGTAAGGAGCCAATTTTTTGGTAGGATTCCGCGAAAAACTCAAGAAAAGTCACATTTTCAACGAAAAACACCCCTTGCAAAAATTTTCATCCAGAAATCTACTCCTCAGAATCCTATTCCTCATACCGAAAGGTTAGGTCTGGCCTGATATGGTATTGTTATGGTACCTAGTTGCAGGGGTCATGGCCCCAAACCTCCTAAGGCCCTACCTTGGGTAGTTCTCAACCGAGGAGGCCAAAAAACTCAAAAGAAAATAACTGTAAAGCAATAAAATAAAGTGTCCGGTCCATTGTGTGAATGCCGACAAAAGTAGGATTAAGATTTAGAAAAAAAGGTAGTTTTAGGTAAAATTCCCCTCCCTCACTTCCCCTTTAGTTTTAGGTTTAAATAGTCTTTCCCCTTCCCCCAAAGTTAGTCTACGTCTAGAGTCGAAAACGACAACAAGTCTAAAAAACGTCCAAAAAGAAGTTCGTCCCCTTCAACAAACTATTCTTCTATTCTATTACATATATTATTTCTATTTTTCAACTGAATACGCGAGGTTTTTACATTGGCTCTACGCCTTTGGTGTAATAAATGCGTTTTTATTTATTTATTTATATAGGTAACCGACGAGGAGGTTCCCCCGGTTTTAATTTTTAAATAATGATGCGGTCTCAATAGCTTGGGATGCTATGACGCGGGAGGACCTGCCTGTTATCAGCGTGGTATCAAAGCGTCAAATTTCCATTATTTCAAAAAATCATTAAAAATCTATTTTTCATCGTAGAGAAAAAATTCAAACGGCATTGTGCTTTATTTGTTCCCGTCTTTAATTAAGGACAATAAATTTTTTTTGCTTTAGTTGCTAATTCACTTTTACGTCACCCTTGCGTGGAGAATTCAATTATTTTGAAATAGATAAGCATTCAGATCAAGAATTAACACTTTCTGCCTAACATTTTGTTTAATTTAAAGGCTCTAGCTCCGTAAGGAGCCAATTTTTTGGTAGGATTCCGCGAAAAACTCAAGAAAAGTCACATTTTCAACGAAAAACACCCCTTGCAAAAATTTTCATCCAGAAATCTACTCCTCAGAATCCTATTCCTCATACCGAAAGGTTAGGTCTGGCCTGATATGGTATTGTTATGGTACCTAGTTGCAGGGGTCATGGCCCCAAACCTCCTAAGGCCCTACCTTGGGGCGGATCGGCCGTTTTCGGCCCACCGGGCGCATCCACTAGACCGGCCTTTTTTTCTTTTTCTTATTTTTTCTCCAAATATCCCCCAAAAATTTAGTTTTTCTTCTCTTTCTGAACATATTTTAACGCTATTTTTCATCCAAAACCTTAAAATCGACATTATAAGAGCCAATTTTTCTTCAAAAACCCTCAAAATCAAAGTTTTAAGAGCCTTTTTTCGTCAAAAACCTTAAAAATTGACATTTTAAGAGCGAATTTTTCTTCAAAATCAACATTTGTAAAGCTTAATTTTCGTCTAAAAACCTCAAAATCAAGGTTTTAAGAGCGAAATTTTCTTCAAAAACCTTAAAATTGACATTTTAAGAGCCAATTTTTCTTCAAAAACCTCAAAATCAACATTTGTAAAGCCTAATTTTCGTCCAAAAACCTCAAAATCAAAGGTTTAAGAGCTAAATTTTCGTCAAAAACCTCAAAGTCAACATTTCTAAAGCCAAATTTCCGTTAAAAAGAAAAAAAAATCAACTTCAAACAGACAATTTTTTGTCAGAAACCCCAAAATCATGGTTTTAAGAGATAATTTTTGTTCAAAAAACCTCAGAATCAGCGTTTAAAGTGCAATTTCCGTGTTTTTTTTACTTATTGAATAGCCCAGCTAGGTACACTCGATTTCGAAGTTTTTTGACGAAAAATTAACTCTTAGAACCTCGATTTCGACGTTTTTCGACGAAAAATTAACTCCTAGAACCTCGATTTCGAAGTTTTTCGACGAAAAATTAACTCTGAAAACCTCGATTTCGAAGTTTTTCGTCGGAAAATTAACTCTGAAAACCTCGATTTCGAAGATTTTCGACGAAAAATTAACTCTAAAAACCTCTATTTCGAAGTTTTTCGACGAAAAATTAACTCTTAGAACCTCGATTTCGAAGTTTTTCGTCGAAAAATTAACTCTAAAAAACCTCTATTTCGAAGTTTTTCGACGAAAAATTAATTCTGAAAACCTCGATTTCGAAGTTTTTCGACGAAACTGGTAGCACGCGGTGCTGAAATCTAGATCTAGCGCTAACCATGGAACAGTCCAGACAATGATTTTGCAAGAAATTCTTGACCAATTTCCGACGTTTATAGATTAGCGCAAACGTTCGACGTTTGAAGTGAACGGATTACTGGGATGGGCCCTAAACTGTTCTTTATACGAGTCATATAACTAGCGAATAATTATGACTTTCACCCTTCTGGGCCAGTTTTTTATATAATGACTTAAAAGAAAACTCTTGCTTTGGATAAACTAAATGGTTTTAGCATGTTTATTGGTATGTCCGCCCATTGATCGTTATGTCACGAGACAATATCTGGAGAAAAAACGTCTCAAAAACCTGTTGACCCACTGAACCGAAGAAAGTCGATTATCTTCTTAAGCCTCATTTAAAGTCGTTCAGCCTTGAAGAGCTGAAGAACCGGACGGAAACTGAGGGTCAAGTGCAATTTGAATTTTATCGTTTTATTTAGTTTTTTTCCAATTATTATTATTATTTTAAGAAAAAAAGTGTTGGTCAGGTGGTGAATGTGTCACTCCGTTGCTAAATCGATCGCTCATTAAGGCGGGTTCCAGAAAAGAGCCCGAGAAAGCATAAAAGAGTTGGAAATTCTAATAAAAACCGGAATATTAAAACATTGAAATTTTGCAATTCCCGTGACATAACTCTTTTTCTGGACTTAACCCGGAGCAAAATTGCAAAATTTATTCACCCCTGGGCACTTTGCTAATTTAAAGACTCTTAATTACTCCTCTTTGGTTCATGCAAAGTCTGTGAAGATCTAGATGTGTCAAGAAGGCTGTGGTTGTTCACAAAATCAAGGTGGCATTGCTGTTCTAATCATGATGGCTGTGACAATTAGTAGTTCAAAGAATCAAATCAATGGCCGCAAATTAAAGGTAGCGATAGTATTGGATGATTCGAGCTTTTAAGGAATCCCCACATTTTGAGAAAGTTCCAGTTTTGGATTATCATGCGTCATAACTACCAGATTTACTTGATGGAAATGATTCAAAACTTGTGATATAAATTTCCGTAAAGAATAAAGATATTCATATCAAAATGACCTTGACATTTGAAGGTTTAAAATAGACGACTTTTATCAAGAAAGTTCTGAGTCAGAATTGATAACGCCCACCACGCCACCCAAATATCTTCCAATTAATGATATCTGATTAAAAATTTAATTATCCGATGATTAATACCTAATTGCACAATAGAAAATGGTCAAATTTAATTCACTCGTTCTTTTATAAAAGTTATACTATTTGATTTCACGGATGGTAACAATAAGAAAAAGTCGTAACTAATTCAACGTATCCTAGTTTTTACGTCATAGCTTTTTAGGAGAGCAAAAAGATCTCAAATGTAGAAATAAGTTGCAATTAAGATCACGAATTACCGGTTTATTGGAATAATCAAACGTTAATTATATTTTAACGCCAATCATTTAAAAAGCGATTATTTCCGACCCTTTCGTCAAGACCTGTTTGACCAGAGAAGTGCGTGTGCGACAATTTCCAGAGGTTCGATTACAGAAATCAAAATTGCAATTTTTAATGACGATTTGCGCAAAATGCGATTATCATTTTTGTCCAAATCGTCCAAGAAATCGATCGTTTTGAACTATTTCAACATCGGACTTCTCCGGGGCTTGAATTTCGCCATTTTTAACATCCATAAAAATACATTTCACGGGTCGTTTCGATTTTTTTATGCCTTTTTGAGTGATAAAAATGCACAGAAGCTATTTTGACAGATTTGTGCGGAAAAAATTAATTAAATAAATAGTCGGCTATAACTCTTTTTATGGTTGCAATTATGGAATGTTTTAGAAACATAAAATCAAAATATCCTCGTTAAAAAATGATTTTTTTCCTTGCGTAAAAGTTAGTAAAACTACGTACATACGTGGAAAAAGAAAATAAAAAAGGATGCTATGTGATGTGATTTTGGTGTCTTTTTCTCGACTTTTTCAGTGGTCGACCAGTTTTTGATCTGTAGTAACTAAATAACCAACGGTTAGCTTATTTTTGGCCTTTGGTTAGCTTGTGTTTTCATTGGCCAGGCCTATTTATGGAATAATCTATGGGACAGACTTTGAGGACTACCAGCAGCTCTGATTTGGCACAGAAAGTATAAGGCAGTGTTGCCAAAAACGTCCAAAAATTCATTTTTGCTTTGAACTCCATCTTCATGGACAAAACTTACCTATCCAAAGAAAAATAAAAAACAAAAAAAAGGATAAAAAAAACGTGATTAATAATTCTTTACCTATATATTTCGTTACAATAATAAGTAGGTTACAAAATATTACATACAAATAGCTACAATATATGTATTCTGAAAAGTATGTAGGTACGCATCATGTCTGTTCATTTCTTGTTTCCTCCTCCATGTTTGGCATCCTGGGGGTTGAGTTGTCTGGAGTGGTTGTCTAAATCACTCTTGCCTCCGTCACCATGATATCCACTTGCTTTTCCAGGTCCGCTGACGGAATGATTCGGATTTTTCTGATTCGCCCTGTTGTCCATAGTGCCAATTTATTACAATCGATTGATGGATTCTGTGGAGAAATGATGACTGAAGAGAAACACTGCACCCACCCTTTTATACCTACCCAAAAGATTAGATTGCAAGGGGCATTTATTTTGTGATTCAGAGATAACCGCATTAACCTTGATCGATAATGCGTTTTATTTATTAGCTGATTTCCAAAGAAAATGTAGCTATAGTGGTCGTTGAGATAAGGGCTCCGGGCTTGGAGACCTATATATTCGTGATCAGGGCGTTCTGGGGATCATAAAAAGTAGGACTTTCTAATTCATGTTTCTCAGTGGGTTCTCGAAACCCTCCTGGACCCTCCACATACCTTCCCCCAACATAACACCAACTCCCATACCCTCCTCAACCCTCTTAGAAGCCCTCCACCATCCCATAACATTCGACCACCTCATCCTCCTGGACCAAACAACACCTTCCGAAACATTTCACTACCCCCAATACTTTCCCATCACCTCCCCTAACCACATTTTCCTTCCCTACCCACCATAACCTCCCCGACCTGGGCATTCCACCACCTCATATCACTTCATCTACCGAGGTTGGCAGCTCTAATTCGACACAAAACGCAGTGTTGCCAAAAAAAACATCCGAAAATGCATTTTTCCTTTGAAGATGGAGGGCAATCAATTCAGTTATATAATAGCCCTAGTTAACTTACCCGACTTTAAAAACCTTTTTTTAATTAGTCGTACGTAACTCGCAATTTAAAGACAATTCTGTTTTGATTTATACGCTCAGGGTACCTCTCCAAAATTGTCCAGAAAAAAAAATTAGTCCAATTAAGTTTGTACACTTGCCCTGACGTAATGTAAAGGTTAAAATGTCAATTTTTTCCTTGTAAGGATTATAAAAAAAAAAAAAGTTTTAAATTTTTTAAATGATAATATCAATTCGAATATCTGGTAATGCAAGGTATGAGTGGGAAATAAATTATAGGGTGGGATTAAATAACGTGTATTTACAGAGCAATTAAAGCAGAACGAGATTACTTTCATGTCACAACATGAATCAGTCCCGTTTCCGATTTTTTCACATAGCAATGTCAACGACATTTCAAAAGAGTTGACATTTTGAAATAGATTTTAAAAGGTAGAAATAAAAGTGAATTGAATCGCGAAAGGAGGGCTCGGCCTTGAAGAGAAAGGTGGAAGTGAAGGTGAATTCGGATGCGACTTTTATTTCATAATTACGTCAAGATATTTTTTTAAATCTACAAACGAAATATTTCCTCCAGATCCAATTAAAATTCTGTGATTGACAGAAAAATTGCTGATTCAGATCATGAAGGCTGTGACATCCAAAGATCTAGATGGCCATGGTAAAAGGGCTTCTTTTAGAAGATTCAGATCAAGAAAGCTGTGGCAATGAATTCCGATTTAATTGCTATGAATCTGAGATAATAAAATTTAAGTCTATTTTATCTATAATAAATTAAGTCTATAATATTTAAGGCTATTAAAAGTGTTTACTACCTCCATGTTTGACCAAGAAGGCTGTGGTAGCTTAAGATATGTATCAAAAAGGCATTGGCAGCTCATGACTCATGAGGTTCAATATTCAGGTTGATACAAGTTTGAATAGTAGAATTGCACCACTTTTCTCCCAAAGATTATTTTACCCACACAATTTATTTTATTCAGAACCATTTTCCTGTTCACAAAAAAAGCCGCCTCGTTTTATTTAATTCGAATTTAATTTATCGCCTTTTCGTGTGTTTCGAAATATACCATAAGAAGCCCAAACGTGGGCAGTTGCCAGGCGGAAAAATTCCCTTTTTTTCCCCACTTTTAGCCACTTGCACTGGTTTCGACATCCGAATAGTTTGAAAGTGCAATTTCGTCTGTTTAAAAAAAATATATTAGGAATATTAAAATTTTCTGTTCCAGTTTAGAATGTGAGACGTAATCTAGGGTTTCGTCAACCATTTTATAATCTTGGCTTTTAAGGATTCGACACAAAAAAAAAAAAAAAAAAATAATTTATTTTAGACTAGAAATTTTAATCAAACACAGCCTTCTTTATATTATTTTCTAGAATTTCCCAGTTTTTTATAACAGCCCCCTTGATCTGAATCTTCAAATTGCTTGAAACTTCATGATTTTCAAATTCTCTATCATGGCCTTCTTGATCTGAATAAATTGTCTACCACAGCTTCCTTGATCAATGAATCATCTTTCATATTACAGCCTTCTTGATAGGTGTTTACGCACTTGAATTTTTTTTAACTTTAAATTGACCATTTATGATAATTATTTTTTTTTTTTAACAAGCACGCGTTTTTTACTATTTCATGTCTAATTTAAATCCAAAAATTAAGGAAGTTTTTAGTTCAGAGTACGTGAAAGATCGTCGAGTGATCGGAAGAAATAAATCAACATTTCGGATATAAAAATGCGATTTTTTTGGTCCTTTCACGTCGCGTACGTGGAGAAAGTGAGTCACGACCTTGAATGCGATGACCGGTGGCTGCTTTAATTTTTGGGCGATTTCCTGCTAGCCGGTTTTTTAATTAAGTGTTTTTGTTGTATAACATTTTTTTAAAAATATTATTTGATTTTGATTCGTTGAGTGGTTCTAGTTTTTGCTGCGTCGGTTATCATCGCGATTATGAAATTAGATTATTGGGATTTGGGATGTCAGATTGAAAAGGCAATGATTGGCTTGTTGATGGTGACAAATTGATGATTCAGGATATGAAGGCTGTGATAGGCAAATTGCGAATTCACATTATGAAGGCTTTGGTAGCCTATTGGGAGGGTCAGAGGAGGCTATGGCAGGTACAAGATTTGCTAAATCATAATATCACGAAGGCTGTGGACTCGTAATCCTTATTTTTAAATGGGACATCAAGAGTTGACGGGTCAACTCTTCAAAAAGGGGAAACTGGAAACTTGAAATTAATATGAATTATCGGCTTATAAAAAGTGATAGTTGCCTTTTAAAATCTGCAAGCACCAAACCGGTAACGATCCGCTAGGGAGGAGGGTGGCGAGTTTTTCGATCATTCGGCCATTATACGAATTTCTGCATAGAAAAAAAAGTCGTTCATTAAAGTCCGCCCTACTTTCCGACACTTTATTACATAATTTAATTGGACACTTCGTTAAAAATATAACTTTTTTAAAAATCCGTATTTGGGCGTGAAAAAAATGCGATCCGATCTGACGGAAAAGGCGCCTTTTTTCGATGTTATTTGGTCAATAAAATAATTCGACATAACGAACCCAAGGACGCCTCAGGCGTTGAAAATTTGAATTTTTATTACGTCCGGATTTGATAAGCAACTTTTGCTTTATCTTGATTTTAAAAGAAAGTGAACCATAATTTGTTGAGAATTAAATTTTTTTTTTTGTGCTTTCAGTTATTCTTAATTTGTTAAATCTAAGCCCGAAAAGGGCAAATAAAAAAATTAACAAACGTATTTTATATAAAAAATTAAAAAACGTATTTTGTTTATCTACGGAAATTTGTAGAGGTAGGTCCACTGATTAACCACAAAAAAATCCCCTACCGAAACCCGTAGGGAAAAGTGTCTAGAGCGTTTTTAAGGTGATTTTTTTCGTTTTTTCTGCAATATCTCGAAAATCGTTAGTCGTAGGTGAAATAATTTTTAGTACAAAATTAAAGATAATTAAATTTTCTATAATTTTGAGCTAACATGATTTTTTCGTAGGACCAAACGTTTCTGAGCTACGAGGTCGCAAAAAACCGGGGGTTCTATTTTGACCTCTAAGGACAGAAGACGTCATTTAATCAAAAAAGTGTACTTAATAAAAGTTGTAGAGAATTTAATTACCTATAACACACGACTATCAAAAAACAAATTAACGATCAATAGGCCTACAGAGCTGCGGTTGAGCTTAGATTTTATTTAATTTTAGAAACTTTACTGTTGCTCTGAGTGACCTTTCGCATAAAATTAATTTTTCCGAAGTTATGATGCAAAAACTGAAAAAAGCCCCAAAAATTTCGAGGTTTTTTGGCTGCTGTAAATCTTTTGCAGGATGATTACGGAGCTGCATGTGCTAACCTAAAAAAGTCAGCTTTTGCAATTTATTTGGACAAATGCTAATTCGCTTTGGTCTCCCCATACGATTCGGACGAACCTCCAGATCACGTTTGTTGTTGATTGGTGGTTCTGAGGATATGTGGTAGGTTAGATGGTTCCTTAATCCTTGAGTTGCAGAAGATAGTAAAGAAGCCCATGGGAACTGCACGGGACAAAGGCTAGTTTGTTACTAATCAGTAATCACCTAGAGAAGTTGTAGAAAGGGTGGTGGGAAGTGGAAACACCCACCCTTAGCTCTTTTCGAAGAAAATGTGCACGTAGTCATCAAAAAGTCGAAGTTTTCGAAGTTCTAGGGTTGAATTGTCTAACACAGACTTCACCGTTGACTAGTTTAGTTATATGTTATATTCACGTTCCAAATGCGGTGCTTCCCTGTCTCCCAACTCAGGGAATTGAGGCAATGAGTAGTACCTTTAAAACCCTTGGTCAAACAAGGGTACTGCGCTTCAAATAGAAGACAGTGCCTATGGCCATGGCATGGGATCAATCAATTTCCAAGCAAACTATCACAATTAATAGCCTTCTTGGTCTCAAAAATGCAGTCGTTTTCTTTTGGTCAGTTATAGCACATTTCATCAACCAAGGAAAAGGAAAAACAATTTTTATAAAAAAGTATAAAAATTTATTCGTATAAAAACTGTACACAACTAATCTATTACAGAACTATCAGACTTGAGGGGGAGGAAATTGACTTAGTACTCGTGTTTGTGAGCTTTCGCATAAGCTGGGGATGGTCCCTTTCCGGAATTTGGAAGCTGGACAAAGTAGGCATAAGACCTCGCTTCTCCGTGTCCTTTGTACCCTCCGGACTGTTGGCCGTAGCCGGATTGTTGGTGTCCATAGGACGGTTGATGTCCGTAACCAGATTGCTGATGTCCGTAGCCGGATTGTTGCTGCCCGTAGCCGGATTGTTGATGTCCATAGCCGGATTGTTGATGTCCATAGCTAGATTGTTGCTTATGTCCATAGCCAGATTGTTGTTGGCCGTATCCAGACTGTTGTCCGTAGGATTGCTGTTTACCGTATCCGGATTCTTGACCGTAGCTCGAATATTTGGATTGCTGGAGACCATATCCGTTCTTCTGAAGCTGAAGCTTACCGTGATAGCTGATTTCTTCACGGCCGTAGCTGGATTGTCCTTTTCCGTATCCGGATTCGCGGACGTCATATCCTTGCGACTGCTTTCCATAGTGCAATGGTACCGAATGCGGGGTCTGGTGATAAGAGACGACAGCTTGAGAATCTTGATGCCCATTTTGTCCATGAGTCAAGTGAAGCAAACCGGCGTATTTGGTCTGCTTATAACCTCCAGATTGATAACCTCCAGATTTGTAACCGCTTTGTTGACCGTAACCTTCTTCGGACTTATAACCTCCCAAAAGGGAACCAGTTTTGTACCCTTGGCTGTTACCTCCGCTATGGATTTGGAAACTAGCGTGTGATACCGCCTCACCACCTTTGTACCCACCGTGCGATTCTTGCTTGTACCCACCAGATTTGTAACCTTGGTTTTCCGATTTGTATCCATAACCTTCGTTTTCAGATTTGTATCCACCTAAAAGAGAGCCTTCCGATTTATAACCGCCCAAAAGGGAACCTCCTGAGAGAGAACTGCCGTATCCTTCGGATTTGTATCCACCCAAAAGGGATCCACCGGATTTATAACCTTCCTCTGATTTGTAACCTCCCGAAAGAGAACCACCAAGAAGAGAGCCCTCCGATTTATATCCGCTTTGTCCGTAACCCTCTTCAGATTTGTATCCACCCAAAAGGGATCCGCCGGATTTATAACCTTCTTCTGATTTGTAACCTCCCGAAAGAGAACCACCTAGAAGAGAGCCTTCCGATTTATATCCTCCCAAAAGGGAACCTCCTGAGAGAGAGCTGCCGTATCCTTCTTCGGATTTGTATCCACCCGAAAGGGATCCACCGGATTTATAACCTTCTTCTGATTTATAACCTCCCGAAAGAGAACCACCAAGAAGAGAGCCTTCGGATTTATAACCGCCCAAAAGAGAACCTCCTGAGAGAGAGCTGCCATGTCCGTATCCTTCTTCGGATTTGTAACCTCCCGAAAGAGATCCTCCAGACTTGTAACCTTCTTCGGATTTGTAACCGTCGTTATCGGATTTGTAACCGCCGCTGGAATAACCTCCGGAGCTTCCGGATCCAATGGTGAAGCTAGCGTGGGAGCTTCCATGTCCGTGTTTGGTCTCACGATGGATTTTCGCTAAGAATCCAGATTTCCCGTCGACTTCGTATTCGACAACTCTCTGCGAACCGTCTGGCTCGTGGAGGCTGTAAAGTCCATGGGTGTGCTTTCCCTGCCTTTCTTCTTTATGGGTTTTGTAGTCTCCAGTGTGCGAATCTTTCACTTCGTATTCGTAGCTGTAATGGGGCTCTTCATAATAATCTTTCTCCTGATGACCCTCGTGTCCATAAGGAGCAACCGCCTCGACGGCTATCAGGGCAGCCAACAAAACAAAAAACTGAAAGAAATAAAATTAATAAAAGAACTTTGGGATTCTTATTTTTGATACCTTAAACATATCGATGCGAATTCCAAACTGAAGAATCTTAGTGACTTTCTACTATATATACGAGGGTGTCCACCTCCTTGTGATCTCATACGGACGAGCCCCTCCACACTTCTTTATGTAAGACGATCGTCTAATTTTTGAAGTCCGTAATCAGTCTGGTTCTTAAATAAGGACATTAAAAAAGCCCCGCCGAAAAATGTCGTTTCGAAACCATATTTTTCAAAAAATCGTTTTTCGCCTTTGCCAAACATGTAAATTAAAGGCAATTAGGATGAAGATAATGGGTGTCCTTCTTTGAATCCATTTAATTTTTAGGTAATTTCAAACAAAAATTTACCAAGAAGAATTTTTCGCGATCATATTTCACAATTATAATCATAAACCGGTTGTCTCGTTTTCAAGGTTTAAAAACGGAACAGATTACGATCCGTTTCCTCCCCAGCGAGTCATTATGGCTCTGTGATTCTTTTAATTATTGCTATCCAAACTATGTAGGTATCCTTAATGTATTTTTGTAATTAAAGTTTTACGGGCCAAAGGAATATAGGAAAATGGTTGAATGTTGAGTAATGGTAGGGTGTGCTGGCTCCCTTTTCGATGCAATAGATTGATTTTGATAGCCAAATAGGATAATAAAGGAAACTTCGTTTTCTCAGCTGTCTTTAGACCGATTGTCTTGAAATTTTCCAAAACTCTTCTTCGATATTATCAGAAAAAGCTCTGGAAATTTCAAGTTTATCGGACCACATGGAGCTGAGAAAATTCACTTTTGAGTTCAGGGTCCACTCATACCCGTTGTTCCACTGGAATCTGCAAAATGGTCTGGCCTGTGTAACTTGGTTTCCCTGGACACTACAACTGGAATTGGCAGATGTCCCGTTGTTCCATTGGACAATAGACTTTGGATGGACTGAGTCCCGTTGTTCCACTGGACACTACAACTAGAATTAGACTGTGTCCCGTTGTTCCACTGGACACTAAAACTCGAATTGGACGTGTCCCGTTGTTGTACTGGATACTAGACTTTGGATGGACTGTGTCCCGTTGTTCCACTGGACACTGCAACTAGAATTGGACTGTGTCCCGTTGTTCCACTGGACACTGCAACTAGAATTGGACTGTGTCCCGTTGTTGTACTGGATACTAGACTTTGGATGGGCTGTGTCCCGTGGTTCCACTGGACACTACAACTAGAATTGGACTGTGTCCCGTTGTTCCACTGGACACTAAAACTACAATTGGACGTGTCCCGTTGTTGTACTGGATACTAGACTTTGGATGGACTGTGTCCCGTTGTTCCACTGGACACTGCAACCAGAATTGGACTGTGTCCCGTTGTTGTACTGGATACTAGACTTTGGATGGACTGTGTCCCGTTGTTCCACTGGACACTACAACTAGAATTGGACTGTGTCCCGTTGTTCCACTGGACACTACAACTAGAATTGGTCTGTGTCCCGTTGTTCCACTGGACACTACAACTAGAATTGGCCTGCGTCCAGTTGTTGTACTGGATATTAGACTTTGGATGGACTGTGCCCCGTTGTTCCACTGTACACTAGATATGAATGGACCCATTGTTGCACTGGACAGTACACTTTGGATGGACTGTGTCCCGTTGTTCCACTGGGCCGTTCGGGAGATATGGTCAACAAGAACCGAACAGAAAACGTAATGGATTTCAGATGATTTACCAAGATAAGGTTCAAGGGCCGCAATTATTACATAATAAAAACTCTGGCATCACCAATCAGGGAGCCCAGGAAAAATCCGAAAGCCAAAATAGGCATTTTCGAAAAATGACCTAAAAAGATATCGATTTCTATGAATGGCACGAGGATTGAGGAATCCGAAGGATTCCAAATGAACGATCCTTCCAATATTTTGTTCTTTTCCTAATTAGAATATAAATTATCAAACCGAAACTCTCCTTTTCGTCTGAAATCCTGATACGTTTTCTCATTTTTTTCCTCACTGTACCATTCGGAATCGAAAATAAATTTTTTTCTTTTTAAGCTCCTTTCAGTTTCTATTCTCTTGAGACTTCTTCCATCATGTTCACTGCGGACAGATGTTATAACACCTCTTGCGATCTAACCCCATAGCATCGGTTCACGATTTGACTTGTCATGCAACAATTTATTTATTAAGGGCCCGCAGGAGTTCGGAAAAAAATATGAATTGACGGAAGTGAGATCTAGCGGATTTATTAAGAAACGGGTGGAACTCAAATGACCTTCATTCCACATGGTTGCCGGTTTTCACCTTTTTACAATGTTGTCACAAGACATCTTTCTAAATAATATTTTTCTTAATTTTTTCGAATTAGGGGTCCGGTCTAAAACATTATCGACGGCTCTCCCACCTTGGGCTCTCCCGTTGGACCACCGAACCGGCTGGTTTTTTAATTTAATTTTTTGAAGGTTTTACGCAAAAAATTTTCTTGTGGACCCCAAAAATATTTTGACCTCAAAATTTTGACTTTTTTGTTTTCGTTTCCATTACGGCTTGTCGCGTATCAAATCTCACTAAAATCCATAGCGGGTCTCAAAAACGCAGTTTCGACTTCAAAATTACGTCCGGACCCCAAAAATATTTTGACCTCAAAATTTTGACTTCATTGTTTTCGTTTCGATTACGGCTTGTCTCGTATCAAATCTCACCAAAATCCATAGCGGATATCAAAAACGCAGTTTCGACTTCAAAATTACGTCCGGACCCCAAAAATATTTTGACCTCAAAATTTTGACTTTTTGTTTTCGTTTCGATTACGGTTTGTCGCGTATCAAATCTCACCAAAATCCATAGCGGATATCAAAAACGCAGTTTCGACTTCAAAATTACGTCCGGACCCCAAAAATATTTTGACCTCAAAATTTTGACTTTTTTGTTTTCGTTTCAATTACGGCTTGTCGCGTATCAAATCTCACTAAAATCCATAGCGGGTCTCAAAAACGCAGTTTCGACTTCAAAATTACGTCCGGACCCCAAAAATATTTTGACCTCAAAATTTTGACTTCATTGTTTTCGTTTCGATTACGGCTTGTCGCGTATCAAATCTCACCAAAATCCATAGCGGATATCAAAAACGCAGTTTCGACTTCAAAATTACGTCCGGACCCCAAAAATATTTTGACCTCAAAATTTTGACTTCATTGTTTTCGTTTCGATTACGGCTTGTCGCGTATCAAATCTCACCAAAATCCATAGCGGATATCAAAAACGCAGTTTCGACTTCAAAATTACGTCCGGACCCCAAAAATATTTTGACCTCAAAATTTTGACTTTTTTGTTTTCGTTTCAATTACGGCTTGTCGCGTATCAAATCTCACTAAAATCCATAGCGGGTCTCAAAAACGCAGTTTCGACTTCAAAATTACATCCGTACCCCAAAAATATTTTAACCTCAAAATTTTGACTTTATTGTTTTCCTTTTGGTTACGGCTTAACACGCCAGTATTTTACGTAGCATTCAGTGAAGTTCACTCAGTAATCCGTGCAACATAAACTAAATATAACATAACTAAATAAAATAAAAAATGGATCCTCCATATCTAAAACGGGAAGCTCTAAAATAAGAGAAATCCAATCAACTTGCAATTAGTTCATTTATGTTCATTGTTCCCATGATAGCCTCAAAATAATAGAAATGATTTGTAAAATAACAATAATTGTGGTGGTGCTACCAACTAAAATAAGCTTCCCTGCCAAATTTCAGCCCGGTCGCATCAGTAGTTTGCCTGGTAGTACGTTTTTTCTCTGGTCAGTAAATTAGAAACGCCCTTCTTGAATGGTGTTTTTCTTTGAAGTTGGTCTCAAGTTTACCAAAAAAATCAGCTGTTCATTTGCACCTAACGCCGTTTTTTTAATAAAATGAAATGAACACAAAGACAAACTTCATAGAATAACGCTAAAATAATAACATTACAATAATAAACATTGGCGTAATAACAACAATGGCTGCCGCTTGATAAACAATCCAAACTCACTTTGACATTTCGCCCGCAGTGGCCTGTGGCGCTGGCGATCTCCGTTGCTAAGGGCAACTGTTTTGTCGCCATCTCTACGAAAGACGTGGAACTATTTTCGCAATAAAAGGTCATTTTTGCCGTATTTTTTAGTTTCCCCCGTTTACCAAAAAATTTAGAGGTTTTTGAATCAAATTTCTTTAACATTTCTTTACATTAACTATCTAGTAAGGTACGTGCAGGCTCATTTTTTGGAAATATTACTTTTTTATAACTTTAATTTTAGTTTTAAAAAACCCATTAATTTTTATTTTTATTGTTTTTATTATAATTACAAAAAAATCCACGCTCGGGCCTAGTTTTATGAGTTTTATTAATGATACAAAAAGAAAATTTCAAATCGAAGGTCCCTGGAGCGAGTAATATGGGGGAGAAATTTTGGGCCTTTTTAGGGGAGGTCCTGCTGGCCCTTAACTTTGTCTCCATATAGGAGGAAAAAGGACAGTACATTTTTTAAAAGTTTTAAGTTATATATTTAATTTTTAACTGATAAACGACTTAAATTTTTAAATTATATAGGTAATCTAGGTGTATTAATGTTAAAAAAAAATAAATAAATAAATATTAAGTAAAATAAAATCTACGCCCGATTTTTGTCAGATTATGAAGGGTCACACGTTTCAGTGGCGAGCTCCTTTCTGTTTCTGTACCCCGGAGACTATTTCATCTTCTATACGTCGCTGAAACGTACCTAGTAAAAAAATTGATTCAAAATGAAAATTGAAAATCCGCTAATAAAAAAAATCTACCTAAAATAGCCTGCTTTCTTCCGGAAATACGCTAAAAAAATTTGTAATCGGACAGTTTAAATATTTTTTCCATTGTGTATCTGCAACTTTTCTACTTTTAACCAAAATTTTGGAAGAAAATTTTCAGCGTTTATGGAATTTGGAATGAAAATGAACCAAATTGAAGAAAGAAAAAAAACCATTTGTGCACAAACCCAGATTTTGGCTTTGAGGGGGGCGATGTGCTTTGTCGAAGTGTAGACTTGGGCGCCGTGCCTTGAGAACAAAACAAGAGAATTACCGAAATAGAAAACTTCCATCCTAGCAACGGCAACCTGATCCTAAAGAAATCCCCTCCTATCCTCCAAGTGAGTGGCCAAGAATCTCAACTTTAACTACCCAACGTATAACATCCAATATCCTCGAAAACAACCCGAAAAGAGCATTTTCGATTAGAAAATCTGAAAAGAAATCTGGTCCTTAGGTGAGTTGAAGTTATAAAATGTCCCCTCCAAGACGATTGGTCATTGCCCATTGGTTTCCGTCAGAAATTTTTGAGCCAAAATATTGAAGAAAGCTTCATGGCAATCAATTTCTTTCATTCCTTTCTCACCTTCAACATTCTTTGTATGCGAATGTTGTTCTGCTTTAAAAATATTTAACTGGCCTATATATAAGAACCTTCTCTCCCTCTCTTTTCAACTTCGCCTTTAAAATTTATATAAGAGACTAAAATTTTATTCAAAGATTTAAAAAGGCATTTAAAACATTTGCCCTATTTACTGGAAATACGTTTAAAGGTGAAAACAGTATGAATTTAAAGTTTAATTAATTCGGAATTCGATTGTTTTAAATTTATGCCTTCTATATAAGCGATTACGTGTTAAAAAACATTTATTATGGGGCGAGTTCGAGTCGTTTAGCAAGGGGGAGATGAGATATAGTGGAAGGAAGTGGAGAGAGGGTAATGGGTAGTGGAGAGGTCTGTAGAGCCCTGAATTTTTTCGGAACAGAAAATTTAGGGCCTATTTTACATTCGATGAGAACATGAATCCAAATAAAAAATCATTTTTCGAAATCTTAAAATCAAATTTGACAGGTTCAATTTACACAAAAAAACTTATGCTCCTTAATAAGCGAAAGAGGTCGTAAAATAAGATTGACGAAAGGGCCTCTCGAGATTCGAGGGCGATATTGTCGAAATGAGTGGAAGCCTTTTATCTTTTTTCTCGCTAAAACTTGTTTGCACCCACTGCACAAGTTATATAATTGTCTCAAGTTCGACGTTTTTCAAAGAAACATGATATTTGCGAAATATGATTAAGAAAATTCAATTAACCTGTCCGGTGTTTTTTTTGCTCCATATTGTTGTTTTTTAAACGATCGTTTTTTAAATTCTTTACTCTGGATTAAGGTGGGGCAGGTTTTGTCCAAAACATAGAAATTCTGCGAAAATTTCTTGAGATAAAAATTAACCTCCAGAGTTATCCAAACAGTTTTGTTCTTGATATTTCATAAATCAAAAGAGGAGACAAAATGGAGCGAATTTAGAGTAGATTGGCTAGAGCTTGGAGTGCGGAACGATGCCACATTGATGTCCTTAATTGCCATGACAACCTTACACCCAGAGAAAAGGGAAAGAAAAATTTTTCACATAACGTCTCAATTGAAAGAATTATAAATCGTTTAAGATCAAGGATGAAATTGGATAATTTTTGCAATAATTAAACCGCATTTTTTAAAAATAGAAAGATTGGAAAAAAATGTCCCTCAACGTAAATTCCAGTTCTTGATCCTAAAAATTGAGACATTAATAAGATATCAACCGAAAAAATGTGTTATGTAGTGGGAAAAAGTCGAACTTTTGACAAATTTGGGCTTCTATAGACCTCTCCACAAATACCAAAATAACCCTCGAACATTTCTCACCTCATAATACCTCCCCCAATTTTTCACAACCATTTTTCAAAACTTTATTTACAATTACGAATACGAATTTATTCATACTTCCTCAAAAATTTGTGATTAAAAAAAATTCAGAAAGTTAAAAAAAAACCAAAATCACAAATATCCTGTGAATTAAAATCACAATAAAAAGTGTGAATTTAAAATTATTAATATATTTATTAGTAAACTTAAAAAAATTCACAGGCTTGAATTATCACCTTAGGCATGTCACCTTAGGTGTGAATTCACACCAAAGTTTGACCTTGAAAAAAGGTTGAATTGTGAAAATTCAAGGACAAACGATCAAAATATTCTTTTAACCGATTGACATTGCAAATTATTTTCACGATTTAACCGTTTTTCAAGGTCAAACAAACAATGAAATATTATTTTTAACCTGTCGTTTTTTTCCCCAAATATCCCCCAAAAATTTATTTATTTATTTTTCTTTCTGAACATATTTTAAGGCTATTTTTCATCAAAAACCTTAAAATCGACATTTTATCGAGCCAATTTTTCTTTAAAAACCCTCAAAATCGAAGTTTTAAGAGACTTTTTTCGTCAAAAACCTTAAAATTGACAATTTAAGAGGGAATTTATCTTCAAAAACCTCAAAATCAACATTTGTAAAGCCTAATTTTCGTCTAAAAAAAAAATCAAAATCAAAGTTTTAAGAGACATTTTTCGTCAAAAACCTCAAAATCGAGGTTTCAAGAGAAATATTTTCGTCAAAAACCTCAAAATCAACATTTGTAAAGCCCAATTTTCGTCAAAAACCTCAAAATCAAAGTTTGAAGAGCTCAATTCTCGTCCATGAACCTCAAAATAAAAGTTTTAAAAGCCTTTTTTCGTCGAAAATCGCAAAATCAAGGTTTTAAGAGCCAAATTTTTGTCAAAAACCTTAAAATTGGCATTTTAAGAGCCAATTTTTCTTCAAAAACCTCAAAATCAACACTTGTAAAGCCTAATTTTCGTCCAAAATCTCAAAATCAAAGTTTTAAGAGACATTTTTCGTCAAAACCCTCAAAATCAAGGTTTCGAGAGCCCAATTTTCGTCCATAAACCTCAAAATAAAAGTTTTAAAAGCCTTTTTTCGTCGAAAATCTCAAAATCAAGGTTTTAAGAGCCAAATTTTTGTCAAAAACCTTAAAATTGGCATTTTAAGAGCTATTTTTTCTTCAAAAACCTCAAAATCAACACTTGTGAACCCCAATTTTCGTCCAAAAACCTCAAAATCAAAGTTTTAAGAGCCAAATTTTCGTCAAAAACCTCAAAGTCAACATTTCTAAAGCCAAATTTCCGTTTAAAAAAATACCTCAAATCAACTTCAAGAGACAATTTTTTGTCAGAAACCTCAAAATCATGGTTTTAAGAGCCAATTTGTATTCAAAAAACCTCAGAATCAGCGTTTAAAGTGCAATTTATTTTGTCAAAACCTCAAAATCAACAGTTTTAAAACCCTAATTTTCTTCAAAAACCTCCAAGTTAACGTTTTCGAATAGCCCAGGGCGCCCAGGCCCCTGTGAAATGTTTCAGTACCTCGATTTTTTTGCTCTTTTAGTTAATTTCCTATTTTAGTTAAAGAAAAGAAAGAAGAAGAAGGAAAAAAAAAAAAGAAAAAAAAAGCGGCCCTTGACCGTTCGGCCCCTGGTCGTTGGTTTCATCTCGTATCTCTAAAAAAGTGAATTAGGATTAAATTCGTATTCGTAATTGTAAATAAAGTTTTCCCCAACTCCGAATGTGTCATTTTGACCCTACAACCTCCCCTCAACCCCTTCGACATCCATATTTTGATGAAGTTAAAAATAAATTCGTTCTTTGAATAAAGACGAAAATAAAATCGTGAATCAAGGATGAATTCGTTTATGAATGAAGGAGCGAGTAACATTGGCCGTGACACGATTGAAGGCTCTTCTCGGGCTCTTCTGCAATAGAAACAATTTCTTGCCTCAGCCACTCATCGCCTTTCCGCTCCTCCGAGATCGTTAACTTCCCCGTTTATTAACCTCCTTTATAAACAAAATAGGCAAATATTTTACAAAGTCACAAAAGGAAAATTTCGGTTTTCCAAAAATGAGGGAACTTCTCAAGCCCATTGAGCCCTTTCAATGGCTTAATTGCCTTCTTCACTAAAGAATTGTCAAGTCCTAAAATACAGCTAATTGACCACAGCATTTCATCAACCCTTTTGAAAAAAATATTTTTATCGGACTATTAAACACACATTGTGGTATTTTACATAACGTACTTCTTGTGGCTAAACTCAAAATGTCTTAAAAAAGACTAGCGACGATGAAACATCCAAGTTCAGCATTTCCAGTTCTAACTTGAGATTCCCTTACCCCAGGAGAGGGAGGCAAGGGGACTCCTTAAATACTGCAAAGGGATTCTAGGGTTGCTGAAATTATCCTTTACTCCTCAAAAAACTTTTACTAATAGTCGAATTTTTCATAACCTCTTTCAATTTTTTTCAAGGGTCGCCAATTTTTTTTTTACAGACAATAAAGGTTGACATCCGGAAAAAATTTCATCGCATTCCTGTAACCCATCTTTTAGAAACAACTTCTAGGTTGTCTTTCTAACAATGCCCTATAATTTTACTTATTTTCTAGTTAATATCATTCCATTTATTCAAAAGGACTTTTTTTTTCATATGAGAATTTTATGGTGCAGCCTTGATTTTAAAGAGTATTTAGAACATTTCTTTTCGAACAGGTGGGGAATGCAATACCGGCTTTGAAAGGTGCCCGTGGAATATAAAAGGGAAACTCGGTCCCGTTCGAGTACATTCAGTTGGACTAACTCATACAATGTACAAGGTAAACAAAAAATGAAAAAGTCTCAGCAAAATTCTATGAATTATTTTTCAGATTTTTTTGGTATTGACCGCCTTGGTTGCTGTGAACGGGCAAGGATATGGAAAAGGGCATGATATCGATTATTACGCCGAGCCTCATTATTCGTTCGAATATGAAGTAAAGGATCTCCACACGAAAGACATCAAGAGCCACAAAGAGCAAAGGAAAGGCGACCACACTTCTGGAGTCTACATGCTTGTAGAGCCTGATGGTTCGAAGAGGATCATCGAGTACGAAGTTGTTGGCAAAAAGGGAGGTTTCTTGCCTAAGGTTCACAGAGATAAGGACATCCACGTAGACAAGAAGGGACACGGAAAGGGAGAATCTGTTCAGAACTACAACTTGTACCAAGGAAAAGTTCAAGAAGTGATCGTTGAGACTCACGGACACCAATCTGGTGGATACAGCAGCGGAGGAAGCTCTGGTTACAGCAGCGGAGGAAGCTCCCTTGGTGGTTACAGCAGCGGAGGAAGCTCCCTTGGTGGTTACAGCAGTGGAAGCTCCGGTTACAGCAGCGGAGGAAGCTCTCTTGGAGGAAGCTCACTTGGAGGATCTATCGGATATGGCGAAAGCTCACTCGGTGGCAGCTCCCTTGGTGGATACGGACAGGAAGAAAGCTCCCTCGGTGGAAGTTCTCTTGGTTACGGACACGAAAGCTCTCTTGGCGGAAGCTCCCTCGGTGGCTACGGAAGCGAAGAAAGCTCATTAGGAGGATCCTCCCTTGGAGGTTACGAAAGCGAAGGAAACTCCCTCGGAGGCTACGGATACGAAAGCCACGGATCATCTGGATACGAAAGCTCCGGCTCTTCGGGATCTTCAGGCCACTACGAAAGCTCCGGCTACGGACACGGAACGGCTACCTCCAGCGTCAAATACTCGACCAACGGGGCCAAAGTCACTCTTTCGACCAACCACGTCGTACCGCAGAAGAAACACGGATACTAAATTACTATCCTAGACTAGCGCTCACATCCTGTGATTTGTACATAAATAAACTTTTTTATACTTTTCTAGATAAAACCGTCTTCTACTGTCATTTCTAACACCCTAATCCGTTGATTGCTGTTCATACAGCAAAATGTAGGGCAACAGCAACACTTTAGGCCAATATCAAAGCAGAATTCTTTTTTTGGGCAATGGGATTTGAGATAATTAGAGGCTTCAATCTAATTATTCGTTTTCGAGGTGACCGCACCTCAGGATTACAATCGTAATAAATTGGGAAAATAAATCAGGAAAAGTTAAATAAGATTCAAAAATTGGCTCCCGGACGGGAATCGAACCCGCGTCTTCGAATTGGTACTCCAACGTGCTATCCATTACACCACCGAGAACTGATAATGAATGGATAACATTTCGGGAAGACAATCGACAGCTTTCGTTTTCTCAACCGTTTGGCGCCAATTTTCAAATCTCTTCAACTTTTCATTCATTATTTGGTAAATTCAAATATTCCCGCCTGAAAGTCCTTCAACTAGAGGTATTCCATTCAATTGTTTCTTGAAAGTCCTTCGACTAGAGGTATTCCATTCAAGAAACCGCGAAATTTAAATTTACGTTTCCTAACCTGAACTTCCCGAAATGTTATCCATTCATTATCAGTTCTCGGTGGTGTAATGGATAGCACGTTGGAGTACCAATTCGAAGACGCGGGTTCGATTCCCGTCCGGGAGCCAATTTTTGAATCTTATTTAACTTTTCCTGATTTATTTTCCCAATTTATTACGATTAGAGGCTTTATCGTACAGCAGCATCCAATTGGAAACCTCCAAGCGATAGCTATGATATAGCACTCAAGAGCAAAGCTAATTGCTCTCAACCAAAAGTAGAATTTCTCTAATGAGTAATGACTAATTTAGCAGCACTAGGCTGACAGCTATCAGCACTCCAAAAGCACAACTTCTCTTATGGCGGGGAAGGCGCGTAGCTGTAGCTATCATAGCCTCAAGGACCACTAATGACTAATGTAGCAACACTTAAGGCTAAGTATAAGCATACCAAAAGCAGAACTTCTCTTATGGCCTTAGGGGAAACTGATGCTATAGCTTTCATGTAATTGCCTCAAGGATCAAGGCTAATAAACATCAACCAATGCTAGAACTCCTCTCATGACTCTATGCTAAACCAATCAACCAATAGCAGAACTTCTTACATGAACAATAGCATCACTTGAACAAATGATATCTGCAAGTCTGCAACCAAACAAAATCAGAAGATTCTGGGGGAACGTCCATAACTTCTTCAATTTTTGAAGAATTTCATCAATATTTACACCGTTGGAAAGCTCTTTGAAAAATCTAAAAGATCTAATGCTTAAAATCTTTTAATATACTGTTTATCTTTCAAAAATAAACGTATTGATGTCGTTTTAACATGATTTCACGATCGTATGTTTAAACTTCCAAAACTTTCACAAATTTTGACCGATTCTTTTTAGCGGATTTCCGTAGGAAAGTAGGCTATTGAGGAGGTCGTCACGGCGGCTCCCAGGCTATTTTTTTACTACCGTCCTCTATCAATGCTTATATCTAATATTTTAAAGTCATAAAAAAAGCTACTTTATGGGTAAACCGTAAAATCACTCTTTAGCCCTTAAAAATGGACATAAACGTCTCGTTGTTGCAGGCATTGAAGCTGGATGTGTTAAAGTTACCGTTGTTTGTTTCTACGCTTTCAAGAGGGTCAAGTTTAGAGTCCCCTTGCCTCATGCCCCTGGGATCAGAGCTGTAGATTAATATATGTTGAGTTAACTCTACCCACATTCTCAACAAGTGCAATGATGCGGATAATAAACAGCACGAGGAGCCAAATGGCATGAGAAAACTATAATTGGTCTAGATTTTTATTCTAATTTATTTTTTTATATGATTAATAAACGATAGACCGGTCTAATTGCTTAAAGCTCGCCCCCCTCGTGATATGTGGAAATACAGCCGGGTCGTTTGGCTATACCAGTTTTGTGACTCGAATCGCCTTTTTTGTTGTTTTTTTCTGAAATTATTAAAAAGAGAGGGGAAAAAAAGGCATAAATGTGACACCCCCTCTTGCCCGTTCAAATTTCAAAATGCTACCCACTTCCCCATTCTCGGACAACTTCCCTTCTCTCCCTCTCTGTTTACCTTTCGAAATTTCATTATGCGTACAACTTACAACTTTTTTAAATGTATTTCGAACCGCTTACGGTTTTTTTATATTTTGTAATCGCAACTTACAGGCTACGATTCAATATTTCAATAAATTGAACTGATAATTCATTTTATAACTTATTCCAATCATAATTGCAATTGCTGCAGAAAATGAGTTTTGGAGTTTCTGTTGTTCATGTGTGGAGTTCTGCTATTGGTGAGCTTCAAGCTTTCCCATTGGCCATAAACCCATAAGACAGTAATTGTCAAGACTACAGCCTCGATTGTTCCTATTGGTCATTATAGGATGGGTATTCGTAGATAAGTCAGCCTTGATTATTCCTATTGGTTATGGCTTTCAGTTCTACTATTCGTAGCTATATCCTCAAGAGTTACTGTTAGTCTTTGGTAATATTTGGCAAAATGTAATCTTGGCAATAAACAAAAATAGTCGAGAAAAATAATAAAACAGTCTCAATTTACGATAAAAAGGGTAGATCTTGCCATTTCCGTACTCGTAAAACTAACAGATCTTTTAGTATCAGTAGTCCGGGCTGCGGGCTAGTGGCAATAAAGCACCGATTCTTTGATCACCGAAGTTAAGCATTGTCGGCCGTGGTTAGGATGTGGAGACCGTCCACTCTGGATCACGGTCCTGTAGTCCCCCCTCCTACCCCAGGGGGGTGAGGCAAGGGGGCTCTTATAGTACTGATGTGGAATAAGAGCTAAAACAGGTAGACCAGCATTTCGAAAACGAGTAGATCCTATTTCCGTACTACCATATACAATATAAACCAAAAAACTGTTTTACGCCCTTTTTTGAACTTCTAGAACTATTGAAGAACTTTTAGAAAATTCTAAAAAAATCAAAAGAAAAATATTAACAATTTAATAACCGTACATAGAAATGGTCAAACTAATAAGTTGTTTTATATGAAATTATAAACTGATCAAGATGCATACGAAATATGTCAATGCCATAAATTCGACTCGAAGAGAGAGGGAACCCGAATAACCGCCCAAGTATATATAGGGCGAACTCTTCATTTGGGTATTCAGTCGAACCGATCGATCCAAAATGTACAAGGTGAACACTTTTTTTGGATATCGTTTCATTGGCATCAGATTTTATGCGCAAACGCAAGTTTGAGGATAAAATTTGGCTCTAGATATTGCAAAGATTCCTAAGATTTTATTTTTTTGTTGTCTAGATTGCTCTTTTTGCTAGCATTTTCGTGGCTGCTTACGCCCTCCCTCAATACGGACATGAGGAAAAGCACGTCGACTACTACGCCGAGCCTCACTACTCATTCGAATACAACGTCCATGACCCGCACACGAAAGACATCAAAAGCCACAAAGAGCAAAGGAAAGGCGACCACACCCAAGGAGTCTACAGCTTAGTCGAACCTGACGGTTCCAAGAGAGTCATCGAATACCAAGTCATCGGCAAAAAGGGAGGATTCTTACCCAAAGTCCACAGAGACATCGACATCCACGTTGACAAGCACGGATACAAAGGAGAATCCATCCAAAACGTCAACATCTACCAAGGAAAAGTTCAAGAAGTCCTCCTCCAGCACCAACCTTCTTACCACGGTGGATACTAAAACCATCAAGAGACGTCATTACCACCATCCCTATTTAATTTTGTCATCGAATTGTAAATAAAACCATTTTTTACGTCTTTTACTCAAGTTTTTCTATTATTCTCGAATTCTTGAATCTAAAAATAAGCTCAAAGTCAACCTGATGGTTTAAGTTGTGCAGTCGACCATAAGGTTCATTGAAGGAAAAAAGAATTTCCATTTTACAGACTTGTTGCATTGGCCTCATTGATGAAGTAGTGCTATGCCCATAGACGTATTCAGTACTTTGACTTTTTAACTTTACGAATGGACTGAAAGAAGTTTATAGATCCTGGTCATAGATTTGCGTTGAATTTGTGGCATCAATTCGACCCTCAGCAACGTTTGGTTCAGCCTAGAAGCTTCTGAATCGAAAAGAACATTCTAGAACGTTCTAGATCAATCGGTAAAAAACCAGAAGTTTCCAGGCCATTCTGCAGCAGTCAGTCAATCCATCTTTAGCTCCGCCATGACATCTCAATATTAGCAACTTCCAGTCTCTCTGCATCTCTCGGCTCTAATCAACGCCATCGGCCAGGCTACACTACATTCTGCAGACTGTTCATCTCCTTATCTTCTCCAGCATTCATTCTCCTCAACGTTTATTCAATAAATCATTCAAACCCATATTGTGGTCTTTCATTTCCGCTCTCCTCTTAAGCCAAACGAATTCTTCTATTGTTTTAAGGAAACTACGAAATCTTTAGTGATACTGTTGATGTGATAGAGGAGTTGTGACTACCCACAATCATGCTTAGTATTCTACTCTTGAGGATCAATCTGCTACCAGCTAAAGCTATCAGCATGTAGGTGTCCTATTCTTTGACTTGCATGGAGTATTGCTTTGGACTTAATAATCGACTTCTGTATTTTACCATGGTCATATTTTGTTGGCTACTATAGGTAGGAGTAGACACTCCTACTATTGCTTAACTATCAATACTGTCATTGTCATGAATGACAAATTGATATCGAACGTTGTAGAAAGAAGGAAAGCCTTGGAGTGGTAAAAAAAACTATGTGTGCTATGGTCATTCACGAAAATGTCCTACTGCCTGCCTTTCCCTCTCGATAAACAGGTTCCTGTCAAAATTGACAAGGCTTCTATTGGTTCACCGTTTGAGGAACATCGAAAGCATAAAATACCTGCTGTTGCTTCTAGCAGTGTACAAAACACAAAGTTTTGCTATTGGCAAATAGAGTTGTACCAGCATGGATCTTCTGGTAGTTCCCAGTCAAATAAAAAGACGTTAATTATTATAAAAGTATAAAAAAAAGTTTATTTGGAGGAAAAAGTTATAAGAAGTTTTTAGTATCCGTGACCTTTGTGTTCGATGACGACTTCTTGAACGTGGTCTTGGTACAAGTTGTAGTTTTGGACTGATTCTCCTTTGTGGTGGTGATGTTTGTCTTCGTGGATGTCTTTGTCTCTGTGGACTTTGGCGACCCAACCTTCCTTTTTCCCTTTGACTTCGTATTCGATCGTTCTCTTGGAACCGTCAGGTTCGACTAAGCTGTAGACACCTTGAGTGTGGTCGCCTTTCCTTTGCTCTTTGTGCATTTTGATGTCTTTCGTATGAGGGTCATTGACGTGATATTCGAAGGTGTAATGAGGCTCAGCGTAGTAGTCGACGTGCTTCGTGTGCTTCTCTTCGTGCTTTTCTTCATGTCCGTACTGCGCATTCACAGCAACGATCACAAAAACTAAAAACAAAACCTAAAAAGAAATAAGTTTTTCTTCAAAAAGTTTGAGTCTCCTTACCTTGTACATTATGATTATTTGAGCTAAATTCTCAGAATGAATTTATTTTTCGCGTATAAGAGTATTTATAAGGAAAGACCCTTCGTTTTTCCCCTCCAAGTAAAATGTACGTTTTATATAATTTTCAAGATTTTTTTTTCAACGACTCTTTTTTCTTGGGGGTGTTGAACTAATAACCTCTAAAGTGTTACTGGTTTTATTGCCAAGTCTTTATGAAAGTCAACCTTTCGATTTTATCGATCCAGTCTTAGAAGTCGAAAATAATTCGTTTTTACTCAAAAAATGACAAAAAGTGCTGAACTTGTTTGCTGAATGTATCTCAGAATGAAACATTTTTTATACGAAAACCGACTTCTGGATCATTTTTTTCACACTAAAAAAGGTTTTAAACCATTTTTAGGTGAAATGGAAAAATGATTTTTTTTGGCAATAACATCGGCAAGGGGTGTGGAAACAAAGGTTTTTTTTTCTGACCTAAAAAATTGAAATTTTCAGGTGCACTGAGCACGAATTTTGTTGATCGGTTCTTATGAGTGCTTACTATACCTTTGGTGGGTAAAATCAGGGGCCAAAGTAAGGTGAATATTCAAATAATGAATGCTCATATTGGCGAAAAACTGTTGGACTCAATTCTGTTAATTAGGTTAATTGTAGCAATAATAGTAATAGACTATAGGTGTCCACTTTTCGCCCAAATAGTAGATTCCCCAAAAGTAGTTGATAGTCGACCAATAGCTTAGGAATCTGATGGAGAGGATTTTTAAGCAAAATCCCTTAGAGTGCACAGTCCAATATAGTATGAATGACACCAAATTTGATCAAAATCTATGAAAATTTTGAGCTGAAGAGTAGGTCACCTTGAACTTAGAATATTCCCACCTCCTTCCACCATCCACCTAGCCCCCTTCGCCTATCACCTCCCCTCTTGCCAAAACATCATCACACATCCCCACAACCTCACCCTATCCTGTGTGGGGTTAAGATCGGACTGGTAGCAAGCGACTATCGTGTTTTAACTAAAGACATAGTACATTATTGAATTTCAAAAATCCCTGAGGATCGACACACCCTTATTAATCGTTCTTGGACCTCAAAAGCCCCCAGAGAATTTTGCATCTCAAGGAACCCTCTTCTAAAAAAAATCTATGAACGCTGCAGCATTCCGCCTGTCCATGCAAAACTTCGAGTCCTGTACGAACAGTACAAATGTTTACTTAACCATCTAAACTACCAGCATGACTCTGCCTATCCGAAACAGCGTTTTCTTGTTCCTATCCAATGCCTCATCTGATTCAATGAATGTGCAACTCAAGAGGGTTAATTTTTTGCTCTCGATAGCAGCTCCCAATCGTTTCTACTATGTATGTCTACTCGACTCCTCGCCACTCCTCCCAAAAGAACCATCAGCCACCATCAGCTGCAGATACAATTTAGTAAAATCAGTCGAATAAATTATTTAACACAGAACACACACCAAAATTTATTGTAGCTTTATCTATGTCTTTGTACTATGTGTCTGGAAACTCTGAATATTGGCGATATAATTCAATGCCACTCCATACACCAATCGTTATTGCTACATATTTTTTTCTGTTAAGCCTCGGTTTCTTAAGATTGGCGAAAAGATAAAAAATTTCAAGTTTTTATACATAGCTGGTGAATCGGTCCATTGCTCCTATAATAAATGTTGGCACTTGGGCTCATTGCAAATAAAATTGGTGACATTAGTGCTCTACAGTCAACACTTCCGTTCCCATGGAATCAGCCAGTTATCAATCTTTCTCCTAGAGCTTTGCTTACGAGAGGAAAAAAATCTCCTGGGTCATGAATTGCGTATACTTCAAACTCATCAAAGGATACCAAGGGAAATAGATTAAAGTTTTTAGCAGACTTTAAGGCATTGTCATTAGAAAA